>RJWK010037098.1:0-21428 GCA_004363435.1 Platanista minor | reverse complement strand
TCGTGGCCTCTCCCGTTGTGGAGCACAGGCTCCGGACGCGCAGGCTCAGTGGCCATGGCTCTCGGGCCCAGCCGCTCCGCGGCACGTGGGATCTTCCCGGACCGGGGCACGAACCCGCGTCCCCTGCATCGGCAGGCGGACTCTCAACCACTGTGCCACCAGGGAAGCCCTAGCTTCTTTATTGAATACTTTATTTTCAATCTTTAAAATACTAAATGCATTTAATGCTCTTCTAAATTTTAATTTCTAAGTTCTAAGAACTGCTAAAGCTGCAACCACACACTTTTTTTTTTATTGGACTCTAATTGCTTTACAATGTTGTGTTAGTTTCTGCTGTACAGTGAAGTGAATCAGCTATATGTATACATATATCCCCTCCCTCTTGGACCTCCCTCCCCACCCCATCCCACCCATCTAGGTCATCACAGAGCACTGAGCTGAGCTCCCTGTGCTATACAGCAGGTTCCCACTAGCTATCTGTTTTACACATGGTAGAGTATTTATGTCAAACCTAATCTCCCAATTCATCCCACCCTCCCCTTCCCTCGCACAGTGTCCACACATCCATTCTCTATGTCTGCATTTCTGTTCCTGCCCTGCAAATAGGTTCATCTGTACCATTTTGCTAGATTCCACATATATGCGTTAATATACGATATTTGCTTTTCTCTTTCTGACTTACTTCACTCTGTATGACAACCTAAATGTCCATCGACAGATGAATGGATCTGGTTCATATATATAAATAGAATATTACTCAACCATAAGAAGAAATGAAACTGGGTCATTTGTAGAGATGTGGATGGACCTAGAGTGTGTTATACAGAGTGAAGTAAGTCTACCGACTTTGAATACGTGATATTTTAATTTTCGGATGGTTCTAACTGGAGAGTAATTTCCATTTTTATTTTCTTTTTAATCTATGGTTTATTTAGGAGTGCTATTTCAACTTTCCAAACTAGACGGTTTTAAAAAATGTATTTTTAGGGCTTCACTGGTGGCGCAGTGGTTGAGAGTCCACCTGCCGATGCAGGGGACACGGGTGCGCCTGTGCTCCGCAACGGGAGAGGCCACAACAGTGAGAGGCCCGCATACCGCAAAAAAAAAAAAAAAAAAAAAGTATTTTTATTGTTGACTTACTTATTTGCACTATATTACAAAATGTGGTCTGCATAATATTGTTTCTTTGAAATGTGTTGTCTTTGGTTACCTAGAATGTGGTCTATTTTTATAAATATTTTATGTGATTCGAAAAGAAAGTAAATTCCTTATTTATTATGTACAGGGCTCTCTATATATCTATTAGGTTAAGCCTATTCATTTTGAGGGTCAAATCTTGTGTATACATTCTACTTTATTTGTTCACTTGATCTATAAATCACTGAGATAGGTGTGTTAAAATATCTCACTATGACTGTTTTTGTGAAACGTCAAGTTTTCTGTAATTCTGTCAGGTTTTGCTTCGCATATTTTGAGGCAGTCTTAGGCACATGAAAGTTACAAGTATTGTAGCTTTTTGATGGATTGTCCCTTCTATTATTATGTTGAGTCTCAATTTCTCCTTATTAATGCTTTCCCTTTAAACTCTATTTTGTCTGATAGAATATTGTTACACCAGCTTTCCTTTGATTACCATTGGCATGGTATGGCGTTTACTGCTTCTTGTTTTTTTTTTTTTAATTGTGGTAAAATATGCATAACATAACATTTTTAAGTGTACATTTCAGTGGCATTAAGTACATTCACATTGTTGTGTGACCATTACCACAATCTATCTCCACAACTTTCATCATCCCAAACTGAAATTCCATGCTTATTAAACAATAACTGCTCATTACTGCCTCCCTCCAGCTCCTGGTAACCACTGTTCTACTCTGTATCCATGAATCTGACTATTCTAGGAACCTCATTCAAGTGGAATTATACAATATTTGTCCTTTGTGTTTGGGTTATTTTACCTAGCATGATGTCTTCCAGGTTCATCCATGTTGTAGTATGTGTCAGAATATCATTTTTTAAGGCTGAATAATATTCCATTGTATGTATATACCACATTTTCTTTAACCATTTATCTGTGCATGGACATTCAAGTTGTTTTTACCTGTTGGCTTTTATGAATAATGCTGCTGTGACCATTGGTGTACAAATATCTGTTTGAATCACTGCTTTTGATTCTTTTGGTATATATACTTAGAAGTGGAATTGCTGGATCATGTGGTAATTCTCTGTTTAATTTCTTGAGGAATTGCCATAACTGTTTTCCATAGCAACTGCACCATTTTCTATTCTCACCAGCATCCATTTCTTTATTTTTAACTTTCTGATATGGTTTTGTTTTATGGATGTATTTTGTAAGCAATGTATATAGCTACATCATCTAGTTTGATTGTTCAATCTGTCTTTAAATAAATGGGATGAATCCACTTGTATTATTGTGACTACTGAAGAAACAGGCCAAATTTACTTCTCTTTTGTGTTTTCTGTATACCACACTTCCCTGTCTTCTGTTGGATTGATACAATTTTCTGTGTCATCTGTACCCCTCCTGTCTGTCTATCTATCAGTCAATCTTTCTATGTATTATTTATTTTTCCACCTCTGTTTAGACCCCATAGATTATGTTATTTTAGTGTGTACCCTTAATACATATTTGTCCGTAAATTTTTCTGACAAAGTCAGTAATTTTTTTAGTATTTGTTTCTGTTGCCTGTAACAAGGATCTTATGTACAATACTCATTGAACTTCTTCCCACCCAACCGTGTTATTGTTTTAGTATTTTAATTTTAACCTTTAAAATGTAATTGTTCATTATTTTTACTGACATAATACATATTTAAAAAATTTTTTTTGGTAATCTTTTCTAATACAGTGTTATTTCTTTTAAAAGACCACTTTTATGATGGTTAAAGGTGTGGACCCTGGATTTGCACCCATGTGCACCATTTATTCTGTACTTTGATTTCCCCATGTAGAGTGAGTATAATAACAGTTTACTCATGTAAAGTGGGTTTAAGACTGGTGCCTAACTCAGAGAGACTTTGTGAGGATTTAATAAGTGAATATATGTAACTATGTATTTGTTTCCTATTGTTACTGTAATGACCACAAATTTAGTGGTTCAAAGCAACACAAATTTTATTATCTTACAGTTCTGGAGGTCAGAAGTCTAAAATGTGTGTGCTGCGTTCCTTTTGGAGGCTCTAGGGGAGAATCCATTTCCCTACCTTTTTCACCTCCCAGAGGTTGCCTTCATTCCTTGGCTTGTAGTCCTTTCTCTTATCTTTAAAGCCAGCAGCATTGCATCTTCTCTCTTCTGACCCCGGCTTCCATCCTCACGTCTTCTTTCTCTGACTTTGATCCTCCTGTCACCCTCTTAGGTGGATCCTTCTGATTATGTTGGGCCCACTGGATAATCCAGGATAATCTCCCCATTTTGAGATTTTAATTTAATCACATCTGCAAAGTCCCTCTTACCATGTAAGGTAACATATTCACAGGTTCTGGGGGTTAGGATGTGGACATCTTTGGGGAAGCCATTGTTTAGATTACTACCCTGTATAAGTCTACACTATTATTAGTATTATTTCATACTCATCTGTGTGTCACTTTTCTTTGTGCTGAAGTACATCCTTAATTGTTGTATTAGTGAGGGTCTGTGGATGATAATCTCAATCTTTTTATATGTTGAACAATACTTTAAACTGCTTCAGGGGCAGTTGTATTTTTTTCTCCGCATTTTTAAGATATTAATCTATTGTCTTCTGGCACCTTTTCTAACAAACCAGTAAACTGATAAACTTGTGACCTCTTTTTTGACAGAATGGGTAGGACTTTCATATGCACCAGGTTGTATTGTATTGTACTGTATTGATGAAACCCTGTCATCATTGATCCTTGCATGGGCCTTTTAAAACTAATAAATTGTATGTTCAAATTATAAAACAAACACCTGCAAATTCACCACATAAGACAAGAATTAGGATATTGGCAACTTTTGTCTACAAATATCTCCCTTATTTTATCTCCTTGCCTCCTATACCTCCTCGTGAATTTTGTGTTTATTATTGTCAACCGGAAGGACCACAAACTGTCAAGAGGCAAAAAGGCAGTTTATTTGGGAGTCTTAGAATTGCAACTGGGGGATCACAGACTTGAGGAAGCCAGAAGAGTGTCCCACTGGAGGAAAATGGGTAGGGATTTTTATGGGAAGAAAGGGGAAGTTCCTGCATGTTTAAACAAATTGTTTACCAACAATTTGAATTGGAGGACACATCAGTTCTATATATATGATTTGGTTATTGAGCACATCTCATCTGTTACTAGGGAAAGGTATGTTTTCCTTAGTTCAAAAAAAGTCCAGTTCTCAGCATTATTTTGGCAACTCAGCAACTGTTCAGCAGTTTTATTTTACAGTGTTCAGCAAGAGTTCAGCGAGGGCAGCGAACATGGAGGTCCTTAGGTCTCCATCATTCCTGATTTAGTTCCTTTCAAAGTATCTTGCAGTATTAAAAAAATTTTTTAATCACACATATGTATGTCTACACAGTATATTGTTAAGCTTGTTTTTGAAGTTTACAAAAAAGAATAATATTCTGAATGAGTTTTCTAATAATTCCCCTCAATGATATTTTACCAAGATTAATCTTGTATTTTCAGTGTAGTATAAAATTTCATTGTATTACTAGATCATAATTTGTTTACTCTCTTAGTGAGGGGCTTCTAGTGTTGTTTCCAGCTTTTAGATATTGCGCACAAAGCTACTGTGGAAGGTCTTATGCATGTCTCTTCTATTGCACATGTGGAAAAGTTTTTTTGTGTATGTAGGTATATCCGAATGTAGTTGCTTATATATAGGGTACGCTAATGTTCAGCTTTTAAAGAAGATGGCAAACTTTTCTGGAGTGGTAATACACTCCTACAAGCAATATAAGAGATATTACTGCTGTACATCCTCTCTGCTTGATGCTGTCAGACTTCTTATCTTTTGCCAGTTGAATTACAGAAAGGTTAACTTGTGATCTTAATTTGCATGATTCTGATTAGTAATGATATTGAACATCTCTTCTTATGTTTATTTTTTCCTCTGTGAAATGCCTGTACATCTCATTTGCCTATCTGTGTAATTGTTTTAGTCCTTTTTTAGTGGATTTACTCTCTGGAGTTATTTTTATTTTTTTACTTTTTGCATTTGTAGTCAACTGTAATCAGACAGGTGGTGAACAATTTAAAATCCCACGTTCCTTTAGCTGACTCTTTATAAGTAGAGGCTGGCAGCAAACACAATATCTCTCTTGATTTTGGTGATTCCTTCTACAAAGTTATTTTCCAGCTCAGTGTTTCCAACAGCTTTTGCTTCTTGACACATTTGTCGAAGTAGTTCTTCCAGGTGCCTCATACAGTGAATTATGCTGCCTTCAAAGACATCCGTCATTTTGCAGATATGGGCAAATGTAGTTCCAGCTGCTCAGGTATATACTACATCCATTAAGTGAGGTTTAAATCAGCTTAAGTAAGTCTCCTCATCAATTTCCAATTTGGCTTCTGCTGAAACTTTTGCAATTCTTTCAGCACATTCCTGCATTTGACGAAGTGGTCCTGCTAACTGCTCTGTTAATTTGGGCATATCACTAGAATTCTCTTGAAACACAAAGCAGCTTAGGTTGCCTGTTCTGCAGATACGTCATTGAAAAGCCCATTAAACGTCATCTCAGTTAGAAGGAGCTCATCAGCACTGCTTATTTCACAAGCCACTCATCCTTTCATCTCTGTGACATCAGAAGATGTACATAGCAAATCCCAACCTCCTTAAAACACGTTTGCGACATTTGAATTCATTGATTTGTAGGACGTTTCTTGCTTTCTTTAGTTCTCACTTTGCAGATTTGAAGTCTATTGCAATCTGTGCTTTTTTTTCACCAAGTGTTTACGTAGTTTCCAAATCTGGATCATTGTGAAGTGGATGAGCATACATTCTATGCTCAAAAGCCTCTACTTTCTGGATGACGTTTTTTCAGTCCTTGATCTTGAATGCGCATGTCATCAATAGAGTCTAATAAGGGAACGCTATCAGGAAAACCTTTCTGAGCTTCCAGTATTGATTTTAAAACACTGTCTATTGTCCAATGGTCCAAGGTCTTTAGGAATGTAAAGCCTAACGCTGCTGATAGCAGACAGGAGATGCACCAAAACTGGAACAACCTGCATCTCTCCTTTCACATCAGGTTTGCCTGGTTTTGCAGTCTCAGTAGCTGAATTTTCCAAGCTCTCTTTGCTACAGTGCAGAAGTACTTCTACTACATATCAAGGATCAAATTCACCAGAATTAGGCTTAGCATTTGCTTTTTTTGAGAGATTCACCACTACACTCCAGCCAAAATCATCTCCTTCATTCTTTATCTTTACCGGTAAGCAATATTTTGCTTTGTGAATATATTCTTCAGTTTACCCCATTTGGCAAGCTGTTGTCTAATCCTGTAATAGATGACTACACCTCCTTCATGTGGTATTACTGTTTTATTAGCGTGTTCTTCCGAGTCCTTTACCTTTTTTCTCTGCTACTCCTGGAATTGCTCTATAACACGCTGAGACTGGTAGAAGGGTTTTTCCAACACGTACTCAGGATTAATTCCTTCTACTCGTAGTAAGTTCAAAACCGTGTTGTAGGTCAAATGGAAAGCACTATTCAGAGGATCAGCTGAGCCCTTAAGTAGTTGTTTTCCAATCACCGGGCTCATCTTTTCATCTACCACAAGGATGACAGTTCCTCTATCATCCATTACCCTCCTTGCAGCACAACCAGACATCTGAACGTATTCACCAGAGGAAATCCATCAGAAATCCTTCCCATCAAATTTTCGGCCACTCATAAATAAAACAGTTCTAGCTGGCATGTTAATATCCATAGCAAAAGTTTCAGTGGCAAAAAAGGCCTTTATCAGTCCTTCGGAAAAGAGAATTTCTATAGCTTCTTTCAAAATAGGAAGTAAACCACCATGGTGAATACCAATCCCTCACTTCAAGAGAGGAAGTACATGTTCAACCTGAGGGAGCTTTTAATCTTCATCTGACAAGCAGTCAATTGCATTACTGAATACTTCTTCAGCCACCTTCTTTTCTTCATCTGGGTTGAAATCTAATTTGGTCATTTGAAGTGCATACAGTTCATAATCTTTCTTACTAAAATTGAAAATAATTACAGGTTGAAAATTTCTTTCCATAATCATCTTCACAATCTTGAACACATTTGATGTGTCCTTTTGTTCCTGTTTTTCGCCCCTTCTGATCTCCTTTTGCCAAATCACCAGCATCTCGAAGTACTTGCATCATCTTCTGTGAAGTCACCATTTTCATCAACTACAAGGTGCAGACCATCTCCCCCTGCTGGAAAAATGTAGCGCTCTAATGGAGTAGGCAGATAATCTGTAAATTACATGTCCAGGCTGTTTATGTAAGTGGCAAATCCACTCAGCAAACTGTCGGGCATTTGGCATAGTAGCTGAAAAAATGACATAGTGAACATCATCAGGAAGCAAAATAATAATTTCTTCCCATACGACACCACATTCTGAATCTCTTAGGTAATGAATTTCATCAAATACGACCCAAGCAGCTTCTCGCGCATAACTTCAGAACCTCTGTACAGCAAACCTCTCAAAACCTCTGTGGTCACAGCAAGACAAGATGCTGTAGGATAAATAGTAACACCTCCAGTCATCAGACCAACATCTTGAAATTCTTCATACATTTCGCGGTATTTCTTACTCAGGGCCTTAATTGGGCTAGTAAATATTGCATGCTGTTTCTCCCTTAAGGCCAAATGCAATGGCATATTCAGCGCATACAGTTTTTCCTGCTGATGCATGTGCAGATATTAAAACAGACTGATTATTATCAACACACTGAATGGCTTCTCTTTGAAAAGCATCAAGAATGGATGGGTATTTCTTTACAGATTTAACACCTCGAGGTTTAAGCGGTAGATAATCTTCATCTGCAGGAAGTGCAACCTCATGTGTACACCCTTCTACAGTTTCAGCTGATTGTACCTTGACTCTGGGCATCAAGTCTGACGAACTTAAGTCTTCAGTTATTGACTCTTCTACCCTGGGCTTCTTTCCGAAAATGGGTTCATCTGTGCCCTCGAAGTCTGCATCTCTCTTTTTTTTTCCAATATTAGTTGACTCATTGTACTTTACCATCAAAACGTTTTCCAGCCTTTTCCACAGCCCCTGGCAGCCCCTTCCATTTCCCCTTCTCCTTTTCCTTGTCTTTTTGGGCTGCTGGCGCAGGGGTCGAGTCGTCCCCAAACACGCTGAAGAGCTCATCCCGGAAACCGTCCGCCATCCTTCAGAGTCGCGAGACCAAACCTCCCTTCCACGCACGATGCTCCACGACCGCACCGACAGTGACGCCAAGTGAAGCCTCAACAGGGGCCTGTGGGAGACAAAACTGTGGGAGTCACACAGCCGCTGAGACTTCTTCCCTGCCTCCTTTGCCTCCTCCGACCTTTCTTTTACCTTCCCAATCACTGGCGGATGAGCAGCTCCTTGGCTGAAGAGAGAGTGCAGCGAGGGTTCCCAGCAGGCAGCTGGGGTTCTTTTTAGATTCTTGAGACTAATCCTTTGTGATATGTATGTTAGATGTCACTTCAGTTATCTATTGCTGTTTAACAAACCACTCTAAAATTCAGTGGCTTAAATCAAGAATAATTTTTTATTTCTCTAGGCTCTAGGCTGAGCTCTTTTTGCTGCTTCATGTGGCCCTGGGTCGCTCATTTGACTACATTTATTTGATGGCTGGGCTCGGCTGGAAGGTTTAAAATGTCTTCACTCATGTCTGGAGCTTCAGAGCTTTTCCACATGGCTGACTTGGAGCATGGTTGTCTCAGCAGGGTGGTTGGATTTCTTACACAGTTGTTGGCTTCAAGGGGGAAAGTGGAAGCTGGCAGGGCTCTGTCGATGTAAAAAAATGTACAGTGTGATAGCTGCAAGTTAAATTTTATTTGGGGCAAAGTGAAGACTATAGCCAGGGAGGTAGCATTTCAGATAGCTCTGAGAAACTGTTCCAAAGAAGTAGCGGGGAAGGTCAGTATACCTGTGATTTTGGTGAAGGGGGAGTATATGCAATCAAGCACATATTTTTTTGCAGAAGATTTCTGCTAGTCACGAGGTGCAGACGTCACCATGAAGGAATTTAGGGCGTTTCTAGGTATGAGCAGATGCAAGAACTGGGCTCCTAAAATCAGCTCCTGAAAATATCTATGTGAAGACCTGCTCTGCCAGTGTTTCTCAGAGCACAGAGTGCCTCATTCCTGATCTCCACCCTGAATTCCTTTCAGGAGGTGTTGAAGGTCAGCAGCTGCAGTGGCCCCTGATTTAATCCTTGTAGAGGTAGCTGGCAAGTGCCCATGGCAAGTGCCAATTTGTAGTTGACAGCTCTTAAGGGCTAGGCTTGGAACTGGCATAAAGTTATTTTGACGGCATTCTGTTGGTCAAAAGAAGTCACTAAGATCAACTCAGATTCAAGAGGAGGAGAAAGACTCCATTTTGTGATGAGTAGAGAGGCCTGCGTGTACAAGGAGGGAAGGAATTAATGGTGGTTATCTTTGGAGACTATGTACCGCATATATTTTTCAGATATCATCTCACAGTATAGAGCTTGTCTTTATTAAATGTGAGGTTTTATCAAAAAAGTATTTTAATGCAATTCAGTTTAAAGACTTTTATATTGTGCTTTTGTTTATAAATCTTTCCTTACCCCCAAACCAGAAAAATACTCGAATATATTTTATTTTTTTTTTAATTTCTTTTAAATTTTATTTATTCATTTATTTTTGGCTGTGTTGTGTCTTCGTTTCTGTGCGTGGGCTTTCTCTAGTTGCGGCGAGCGGGGGCCACTCTCCATCGTGGTGCGCAGGCCTCTCACTGTCGCGGCCTCTCTTGTTGTGGAGCACAAGCTCCAGACGTGTAGGCTCAGTAGTCGTGGCTCACAGGCCTAGTTGCTCCACGGCATGTGGGATCTTCCCAAACCAGGGCTCGAACCCGTGTCCCCTGCATTGGCAGGCAGATTCTCAACCACTGCGCCACCAGGGAGGCCCCTCGAATATATTTTAAAGTTTTAATTTTGACATTTAAGTACTTAATTACACTGGAGTTAAATTTTTGTTTTGTTTTGTTTGTATATTTGGTGTGAGTCAGGAAATATTCAATTTCATCTTATTCCCGTATGATCTTTTTTTTTCCTAGATCAGTTTTTCCCACTGATTTGACATGTTGTCTTTTGTAATTTTCATGTTTCTAGTTGTGGTCTTTGTCACTTAGAGAAGTCTCTTTAATGTTTCTTGTAAAGCTGGTTTGGTAGTGGTGAACTCTTTTAGCTTTTGCTTGTATGTAAAACTTATGATCTGTCCATCAAATCTGAATGAAAGCCTTACCAAGAGGATTATTCCTGTTTTTCCCTTTTATCACTTTAATTATATCATGCCACTACCTTCTGGCCTGTAGAGTTTCTGCTGAAAGTTAGCTGATAGCCTTGTAGCCTTGTACGTAACTTGTTGCTTTTCCCTTGCTGCTTTTAATAGTCTCTTTGTCTTTAATTTTTACTATTTTTATTACATGTGTCTTGATGTGGTCCTATTTGTGTTAATCCTGTTTGGGACTCTGTCTGCTTCCTAGACCTGGATGTCTGTTTCCTTTCCCAAGTTAGGGAAGTTTTCAGCTATTATGTCTTCAAATTTGTTCTCTGTCTTTTTCTCTCTTCTCCGTCTGGGACCTCTATAATGTGAATGTTAGTATGCTTGAAGTTGTCCCAGAGGTCTCTTAAACTGTCCCCTTTTCTTTCTTTTTCTGTTCCTTTTCAATTATTTCCATTGCTCTGTCTTTCAGCTCACTGATCTGTTCCTCTGTATCATTTAGTCTACTGTTGATTCTTTTTAGTGTATTTTTCATTTCAGTTATTGTATTATTCATCTCTGTTTGGTCCTTCTTTATAGTTTACAACTCTTTGTTAAAAACTTCTAACTTCTCACTCTGCTCATCCAAAATCCTCTTCAGTTCTTTGATCATCTTTACGATCACTAACCTGAACTCTTTCTCAAGTAGATTTCCTATCTCCACTTCATTTAGTTCTTCTTCTGGGGTTTTATCTTGTTCCTTTGTTTGGAACATGTTTCTCTGTTTCCTCATTTTGCCTAACTTGCTGCTCTTATTTTCATGTGTTTGGTAGGTTTTGTTACATTTCCTGACTTTGGAGAAGTGGCCTTTTGTAGGAGATGTCCTGTGTATCCCAGCAGAGCCTGCCCCTAGTCACCAGAGCTGTATTGTCTAGGGGTGCCCCCTATGTGGACTGCATGAATCCTTATGTTGTGATGAGCTGACTACTGTGGGTGGTCTAGTAGGCGTGGCTGGCCGCTGGCCTGATTGGTTGCCAGGCGGTCCCTGCCTTGTGTAGAGGTTGCTGGCCACTGGTTGGTGGGTTGGGGTCACAAGGTGGCTGGCTGTAGAGTCCTGGGGGACTTGAATCTTGGTGTCAGCCTGATGGTAGGTGGGACTGGATCCTGGGGCTGCTGGCTGAAGGGCCCAAAGTGTCCCAGAGCTGCTGTTGGCCTTCTGGCAGGCAGCGTTGGTACCTGACACAGCTGGCTGAGGGGCCCAATGTGTCTTAGGGCTGATGTTGGCCCACTGGTGGGTGGTCTGGGTCCTGCCATGGCAGGCTGTGGGACTGCAGTGGTCCTGGCTCTGATGCCAGCCAACTGGTGTGTGAGGCTGGTCACATGCTGGCCCTCTGCTGGGCAATGCCAGAACTCGAGATCACTGGCTACAGGGCCCAGGGTTCCTGGAGTTGGTATTTAGGCCTGCTGGTAGGTGGGACTGAGGCTCAGGGAGTCCCAGGGACCTAAAATAACCACCTGGGACCTAGATATGGAAAGTGCATGTTGAGGATAGCAGAAAAAAAAGATAAAAGAAGCCAAGCCTAGATTCCTAATACTGTGGAGCTGACGTATAAGCCCCGGACTGTTATGTAAGAGAAGAATAAAATTCCACCTTTTAAAAGCCATTGTTATATTTGTATCTTTGCTAGAGCAGACAGAATTTGTATCATAATTAATATAGATTTCAGTACCTATAAATAAGGCAGTGACATGAAAAAAATCCTAAAATACCTGACACCGACTTAAAAGTCAGATTGTGGCAGTAAGGACTCAAGTTAAAGACTTGAATGCTGATGACCCTTGTTATGCCATGGCTAACCACTTGGCAAAACTGTTACCTGTGATATCTTGGAAGCAGACCACCTGCTTACCAAGCATGTAGCTCTAGGAAAAGTGGCCAGAAATTTGGTGTGGATTTTTTGCCACTTTTACTGAAGTCCTATAAGAGAGAGGTGAACTTTGATTAAAAAAAAAAAAAAAAAAAAACTAGTTTGTAAGCAAAGATGAAAAATAATCACTCGGTAAAGGAGGATCTCTCTATTTTAAGCCTACAATCTAGATTGAGAGTCCACTAAATTGGGCTCTCATAGTTTTAAAAATGTTAGCTATTTCTTTCTCCCAAATATCAGAAGGTAAGGCCATGGCCTTAGGTTTTTCTCAGGAGGCTCACATTAAATGCTTTCTTCTAGACAGGAGCCAGGTCAACAACAAAGGTAATCAGATTGAGGTGTTGCCTTGCCACCAAATCTGTTATTTCAGATGGCCTCCTGGTGGCCTCCATTAAATTGGGGTAAAGGTAGAAAATGGACTGTGTATAGAAAACAATGAATACAGTAGTCAGAATCATGCTTAGGTAAGACCTTTGGATGTGGTTGCTCGCATATGTAATTGATTGAAAATGAAGAGACCTGAAACCCCCTCTCATGGACTCCAAATTCTAAAAGGGTTGTAAGATGTTGATATATAATCCCAACATTGAGTAGTGATGTAACAGACCATGACACAGAGTTCTCTTTCCCACTCTCATGATGAAGTGGTTATTAAAAGGAAATATTTTGCTTGCAGATTAAATAGTATATATTTTATTTTGATTTTTAATAACATTTGAAATGTAATGTTGTTTTCATGTTCAATCCACTACTAATAGTGCTGAAAATTATACCTTATAGGGCTTATGGAGGATACAACATTAAAAGAACCATGTATAATTTTTTCTGAATTGATGAATACATAGTGTCTATTTTTTGCCAGTTTTTTTTTTTTTTTTTTTTTTTGCGGTACGCGGGCCTCTCACTGTTGTGGCCTTTCCCGTTGCGGAACACGGGCTCTGGACGCGCAGGCTCAGCGGCCATGGCTCAAGGGCCCAGCCACTCCGCGGCGTGTGGGATCTTCCCGGACTGGGGCACGAACCCATGTCCCCTGCATCGGCAGGTGGACTCTCAACCACGGCGCCACCAGGGAAGCCCTGCCAGTTTTATTGAGATGTAATTGTCGTATAATATTAGTTTAAGGTGTACAACACAATGATTTGATATATATGTATATATTGTAAAATGATCACCACAATGTGTTTAGTGAACATGCATCACTTAACAGAGTCACACGTTTTTTTCTTGTGATAAGAACTTTTAAGATGTACTCTCTTAGCAACTTTCAAACATACAATACAGTATTAACTATAGTCACCATGCTGTACACAGTTCCCCAGAACTTATTCATCTCATAACTGGAAGTCTGTACCTTTTGACCACCTTCACTTATTTTCCCCACACCAAACCCACCATCGCTGGCAACCATCAATCTGTTCTAGTTCTAGTTTTTTAGATTCCACATATAAGTGAGATCACACAGTATTTGTCTTTCTCAGTCTGACTTATGTCACTTAGCATAATGCCTCCAAGGTCCATCCATGTTGCCACAAATGACAGGATTTCTTTCTTTTTTATAGTTGAATAATACTCCTTTGTGTGTGTATGTATCACATTTTCCTAATCCATTATCTGTTGTTAGACACAAACTGTGTCTATGTCTTGGCTATTGTGAATAATCCTGCAATAAACGTGACAATGCAAATATCTCTTTGAGACAGTGATTTTGTTTCCTTTGGATATATACCTGAAGTGACATTACTGGATCATATGGTAGTTCTATTTCTAATTTCTTGAGGAAACTTCATACTTTTTTCCATAGTTGCTGCACCAGTTTACATACCCACCAAGAGTGTACAAGGGTTCCCTTTTCTCAGTATCCTTGCCTGTACTTCCTATCAAGAGACAGGCTTTTGATAATAGCCATTCTAACAGGTGTGAGGTGATATATCATGGTTTTGATTTGCATTTCCCTGTTGATGAATGATGTTGAGCTCATTTTCATATACTTGTTGGCCATTTGTAGGTCTTCTTTGTAAAAATGTGTATTCAGGTCTTTTGCCCATTTTTTAATCGGATCGTTTGTTTTTTGCTATTGAGCTGTATGACTTCTTCACATATTTTAGTTATTAACCCCTTATCACACATAAGGTTAACAGCTCCTTGTCATAAAGTGATTAACCTTATATGTTAATTATATGCTCTTGATTAATTCTAGGCTCTTGATTCTCTTCCATTCATCTATATGTCTGTTTCTGTGCCAGTATCATACAGTTTTCATTACTATAATATTGTAGTATAGTGTGAAATCAGGGAGAATTTGTTCTTTCTTAATATTGTTTTGGCTATTCAGGGACATTTGTGATTCCATACAGATCTTAGGATTGTTTGTTTGACTGCTATAAAAAATGTTATCAGAATTTTGGTAGGACCTGCATTGACTCTACAGATGGCTTTTTGTAGTATGGACATTTTAAAAATTAATTCTCCAAATCTGTGCGTCAGAATATCTTTCCATTGTTTGTGTCTTCTTCAATTGTTTCATTAGTGGCTTATAATCTTTAGTGTACAGATCTTTCTCCTCCATGGTTAAATCTATTCTCAGGTATTCTCATTTTTTGGATGCAATTGTAAATGGGATTGTTTTCTTAATTTATTTTTCAAATAGTTCATTGTTAGTGTATAGGAATGCAACTGATTTTTGTATATTGATTTTGTATCCTGCAACTTTACTGAATTTGTTAAATCTCACAGTTATTCAGTGGAATATTTAGGATTTTCTATGTATAATATCATGGGGTCTGCAAATAGTGATGGTTTTACTTCTTTCTTTCTGATTTGTATGTCTTTTTTTATGTTTTCTTTCCTAATTTCTCTGACTAGGACTTCCAATACTATGTTGAATAAAAGTGGCAAGAGTGGGCATCCTAAAGGAAAATTTGTTTTAGTTTTTTACCATTGAATTTGATGTTAGCTGCAGGCTTGTCATATATGGCTTTTATTGTAGTTAGGTACATTCCCTCTATATCTGTTTATAAAAGTTTTTATCATGAAAGTATGTTGAATTTTGTCAAATGCTTTTTCTGCATCTATTGAGATGATCACATGACTTTTATCCTTCACTTTGTTAATGTGGTGTTTCAGACTGATTTGTGTATTTGAAACATCCTTGCCTCCTGGGAATTAACCCCACTTGACCATGATCCTTTTAATATACTGTTGATTTCAGTTTACTAGTATTTTTTTGAAGATTCTTGTGTCTTTATTCATCAGGGATATTGGCTTGTAATTTTCTTTTCTTTTAGTGTCCTAACCTGGTTTTGGTATTAGAGTAATGCTGGTCTTATACAATGAATTTGGAAGTGTTCCTTCCCTCTTCTTCTATTTTTTGAAAGAGTTGGAAGAGGATTGGCATTAATTCTTCTTCAGATGTTTCACCAGTGAAGCCATCTGATCTCTACTTTTGCTCGTTGGGAGTTTTTGATTACTGATTCAATCTTCTTATTTGTTATTGGTCTGTTCAAATTTTCTATTGTTTCATAATTCAGTGTTGGTAGATTGTGACTAAGAATTTATCCATTTCTTCTAGGTTGTTCAATTTGTTGGTGTATAATTGCTCAGAGTGTAGTCTCTTATGATCTTTTGTATTTCTGTGATAAGAGTTGTAATCTCTCCTCTTTCATTTCTGATTTTATTTGAGTCATTTCTTTCTTTTTCTTGGTGAGTCTAGCTAAAGGTTTGCCAATTTTGTTTATCTTTTCAAAGAACCATCTCTATTTTCATTGATCTTTCCTACTGCTTTTTAGTCTCTATTTTATTTTATTTTTTCTGTTCTGATCTTTATTATTTTCTTCCTTCTACTGAATTTGGACTTCATTTGTTCTTCTTTTCCTCGTACCTTGAAAGTGTAATTTAGGTTTTTTTTATTTAAGATCTTATTTATTTTCTAATAGAGATATTATTGACATATAACATTATATTAATTTCAAGTGTACGATGTAATGATTTGATAACTGTATATATTGCAAAATGATCACCACAATAAGCCTACTTAACATCTATCACCAGACATACTTATAATTTTTTTCTTGTGATTATAATTTTTAAGATCTTCTTGTTTCTTAATGTAGGCCTTTATTGCTCTGAATTTCCATATTAGGACTGCTTTTGCTGCATTCCATAAGTTTTGGTATGTTATATTTCCATTTTCATTTATCTCAAAACATTTTTTGATTTTTCCTTTGAATTCTTCTTTGACCCATTGGTCATTCAGTAGCAAGTGGTTTAATGTCCACATATTTGTTAATTTTTCAGTTATATTTTTGCATTTGATTTATGATTTCATGTCATTGTAGTTGGAAAAGATGCTTAATATGAATTCAATCTTCTTAAATTTATTAAGATTGTTTTGTGATCTAACATATCATCTATTCTGGAGCATGTTCCATGTGCATGTGAGAAGTCTATGTATTCTTATGTTTTGGGGTGGAGTGCTCTGTAATTGTCTGTTAAATCCATCTGGTGCAATATGTACTTTAAGTCCACTCTTTGTTTACTGACTTTCTGTCTGGATGACCTATCTATTGTTGAAAGTGGGGTATTAAAGTCCATTGCTATTATTGTATTGCTTTCTATTTCCCGCTTCAGGTGAGTTGACATTTGTTTTAAATTTAGGTGCTCTTATGGTGGGTGCACATATATTTACAAATACTATATCCTCTTGTTGGACTGACTCCTTTATCATTTGTCTCTTGTTACAGCCTTTTGCTTTAAGTCTATTTTGTCTGATATAACTACCCCTGATTTATTTATCCATTCACGTGGGATATCTTTTTCTATTCCTTCACGTTCAGTCTATATGTGTCCTAAAACTGAAGTTTGTCTCTTGTAGGCATCATATAGTTGGTGTTTTTATACATTCAGCCATACTATGTCTTTTGATTGGGGAATATATTCCACTTAAAGTGGTATTTATTGCCATTTTGTAAATTATTTTATAGGTATTTTTTTATTCTTTTCTTCCTTTCATCTTTTCTTGTTCTCTTCCTTTGTGACTTGATGATTTTCTACAATGGTATGCTGAGATTCCTTTTTCTTTATGTTTTGTGTACGTATTATAGCTTTTGCTTTATGGTTACCATGAGGCTTATATAAGAAATCTTATATTTATGAGTCTATTTTAAGCTGATAACAACTCAAGTTCAAATGCTTATTAAAGCCCTACATTTTTACTCCACTCCTGAAGTGTCCTGGATTTTTGGTTCTTTGTTTTGTTTTATTGAAGTGTACTTACTAAACAATATTGTGTTCGTTTCAGGCATACAACATAGTGAATTGTTTGGGTTTTTCTGCAGATTATATTCCATTATAGGTTATTACAAAATATTTGGTATAATTCCCTGTGCTATATATATAATAAGTACTTGTTGCTTATTTATTTTATGTCTAGTAGTTTATATCTGTTAACTCCATACTCCTAATTGGTCCCTCCCCCCTCCCACTCCCCGTTGGTAACCATAAGTTTGTTTTCTGTCTGTGAGTCTATTTCTGTTTCATTTGTGTCATTTTTTACATTCTACATATAAGTGATATCATATAATATTTGTCGTTGTCTGACTTACTTAAGTATAATATTCCCTAGATCCAGCCATGTTGCTGCAAATGGAAATATTTTATTCTTTTTATGGCTGAGTAATTTTCAAATATATGTGCCACATCTTCTTAAGCCAATCATCTGTTGATGGGCAGTTGGGTTGCTTCCAAGTCTTGGCTATCATAAATAGTGCTGCTATGAATATTGGGGTGCATGTGGCTTTTTGAATTAGTGTTTTTGGATGTATACCCAGCTGTGGAATTGCTGGATCATATGGTAGTTCTATTTTTAGATTTTTAAGGAATCTTCATGCTGTTTTCCATAGTGGCTGCACCAACTTACTTTCCCACCAACAGTGTAGGGGGTTTCCTTTTCTCCATATCCTCTCCAACATTTATTATTTGTAGACTTTTTGATCAGTGCAGTTCTGACCAGTGTGAGGTGATACCTCATTGTGGTTTTTATTTGCATTTCTCTAATAATTAGCGATGTTGAGCATTTTTTCATATGCCTGTTTGCCATCTGTATGTCTTCTTTGGAAAAATGTCTATTTAGGTCTTCTGCCCATTTTTTGTTTTGTTTTGTTGTTGTTGTTGTTGTTTTGCGGTACACAGGCCTCTCACTGTCGTGGCCTCTCCCGTCGCAGAGCACAGGCTCCGCACGCACAGGCTCAGCGGCCATGGCTCACAGGCCCAGCCGCTCCGCGGCATGTGGGATCTTCCCAGACCGGGGCACGAACCCGCATCCCCTGAATCGGCAGGCGGACTCTCAACCACTGTGCAACCAGGGAAGCCCTGCCCATTTTTTGATTGGTTTTTTTTTTTTTTAATATTGAGTTGTATGAACTGTCTGTATGTTTTGGAAATTAAGCCCTTCCTTGTTGGTTGCACTGTTTACAAATATTATTTTCTCTAACTTGGCAGATTGTCTTTTCATTTTGTTGATGGTTTCCTTTGCTATGCAAAAGCTTCTAAGTTTGATTAGGTCCCATTTGTTTACTTTTGCTTTTATTTCTTTTGCTTAGAAAACTGATCTAAGAAAACATTGCTACAATTTATGTCAAAGAGGGGTCCAGGGGGCAGCTTCAAGATGGTGGAAGAGTAAGACGTGGAGATCACCTTCCTCCCCACGGATACACCAGAAATACATCTACATGTGGAACTGCTCCTACAGAACACCTACTGAACGCTGGCAGAAGACCTCAGACCTCCCAAAAGGCAAGAAACTCCCCACTTACCTGAGTAGGGCAAAAGAAAAAAGAAAACAGAGACAAAGAATAGGGACGGGACCTGCACCAATGGGAGGGAGCTGTGAAGCAGAAAAGGTTTCCACACACTAGGAAGCCCCTTTGCGGGCGGAGACTGCGGGTGGCAGAGGGGGAAGCTTCGGAGCCGCGGAGGAGAGCGCAGCAACAGGGGTGCGGAGGGCAAAGCGGAGAGATTCCCGCACGGAGGATCGGCGCCGACCGGCACTCAGCAGCCCGAGAGGCTTGTCTGCTCCCCCGCCGGGGCGGACGGGGTTGGAAGCTGAGGCTCGGGCTTCGGTCGGAGCACAGGGAGAGGACTGGGGTTGGCGGCGTGAACACCGCCCGCGGGGGGGTTAGTGCACCACAGCTAGCCAGGAGGGAGTCTGGGAAAAGTCTGGACCTGCCTAAGAGGCAAGAGACTTTTTCTTCCCTCTTTGTTTCCTGGTGCACGATGAGAGGGGATTAAGAGCGCTACTTAAAGGAGCTCCAGAGACAGGCGCGAGCCGCGGCTATCAACACGGACCCCAGAGACGGGCATGAAATGCTGAGGCTGCTTCTGCAGCCACCAAGAAGCCTGTGTGCAAGCTCAGGTCACTATCCACACCTGCCTTCCCGGGAGCCTGTGCAGCCCACCACTGCAGGGTCCCGTGATCCAGGGACAACTTCCCCAGGAGAACACACGGCGCACCTCAGGCTGGTGCAACGTCCCACTGGCCTCTGCTGACACAGGCTCAGCCCCCATCCATACCCCCCCGCCCCGGCCTGAGTGAGCCAGAGCCCCTAATCAGCTGCTCCTTTAACCCCGTCCTGTCTGAGTGAAGAAAAGATGCCCTCAGGCGACCTACACACAGAGGCGGGTCCAAATCCGAAGCCGCCGAATCCCGGGAGCTGTGCGAACCAAGAAGAGAAAGGGAAATCTCTCCCATCAACCTCAGGAGCAGCGGATGAAATCTCCACAGTCAACTTGATGTACCTTGCATCTGTGGAATACCTGAATAGACAACGAATCATCCCAAATTGAGGAGGTGGACTTTGGGAGCAAAGATATATTATTTTTTCCCCTTTTTCTCTCTTTGTGAGTGTGTAGGTGTATGCTTCTGTGTGTGATTTTGTCTGTATAGCTTTGCTTTCACCATTTGTCCTAGGGTTCTGTCCGTCCTTTTTTTTTTTTTTTTTTACTTTTTAAAATTTTTTTCTTAATAATTATTTTTGTTTTAATAACTTTATTTTATTTTATTTTATCCTCTTTCTTTCTTTCTTTCTATTTTTTCTCCCTTTTATTCTGAGCCATGTGGATGAAAGGCTCTTGATGCTGTGCCTCTGAGGTGGGAGAGCCAACTTCAGGACACTGGTCCACAAGAGATCTCCCAGCTCCACGTAATACCAAACGCAAAAGTCTCCCAGAGATATTCATCTCAATGCCAAGACCCAGCTTCACTCAACGACCAGCAAGCTACAGTGCTGACACCCTATGCCAAACAACTAGCAAGACAGGAACACAGCCCCATCCATTAGCGGAGAGGCTGCCTAAAATCATAAGGCCACACACACCCCAAAACACACCACCAGACGTGGACCTGCCCACCAGAAGGACAAGATCCAGCCTCATCCATCAGAACACAGGCACTAGTCCCCTCCACCAGAACACAGGCACTAGTCCCCTCCACCAGGAAGCCTACACAGCCCACTGAACCAACCTTAGCCACTGGGAGCAGACACCAAAAACAATGGGAACTACGAACCTGCAGCCTGCAAAAAGGAGACCCCAAACACAGTAAGTTAAGCAAAATGAGAAGAAAGAAAAACACACAGCAGATGAAGGAGCAAGGTAAAAACCCAGCAGACCTAATAAATGAAGAGGAAATAGGCAGTCTACCTGAAAAAGAATTCAGAATAATGATAGTAAACATGATCCAAAATCTTGGAAATAGCATGGAGAAAATACAAGAAACGTTTAACAAGGACCTAGAAGAACTAAAGAGCAAACAAACAATGACGAACAACACAATAACTGAAATTAAAAATTCTATAGAAGGGATCAATAGCAGACTAACCGAGTCAGAAGAACGGATAATTGACCTGCAAGATAAAATAGTGGAAATAACTACTGCAGAGCAGAATAAAGAAAGAAGAATGAAAAGAACTGAGGACAGTCTCAGAGACCTCTGGGACAACATTAAACGCACCAACATTCGAATTATAAGGGTCCCAGAAGAAGAAGAGAAAAAGAAAGGGACTGGGCTTCCCTGGTGGCGCAGTGGTTGAGAGTCCACCTGCCGATGCAGGGGACA
>RJWK010037097.1:0-21418 GCA_004363435.1 Platanista minor | reverse complement strand
TTTTTTTTTTTTTTTTTGCGGTACGTGGGCCTGTCACTGTTGTGGCCTCTCCTGTTGCAGAGCACAGACTCTGGACACGCAGGCTCAGTGGCCATGGCTCACGGGGCCCAGCTGCTCCGCGGCATGTGGGATCTTCCCGGACTGGGGCATGAACCTGCGTCCCCTGCATCAGCAGGCGGACTCTCAACCACTGCTCCACCAGGGAAGCCCTTCTACCTTTTTTTTTAAAGATGAGTTTATTTTTAAATTAATTAATTAATTTTTGGCTGCATTGGGTCTTCGTTGCTGCCAGTGGACTTTCTCTAGTTGTGGGGAGCGGGGGCTACTCTTCATGGTGGTGCATGGGCTTCTCACTGTGGTTGCTTCTCTTGTTGCAGAGCACAGGCTCTAGGCTTGTGAGCTTCAGCAGTTGTGGTTTGCAGGCTCTAGAGCACAGGTGAGTAGTTGTGGTGCATGGACTTAGTTCCTCTGCGGCATGTGGGATCTTCCCAGACCAGGGATCAAACCCTTGTCCCCTGTCTTGGCAGACAGATTCTTAACCACTGCACCATCAGGGAAGTCCTTTTTCTACCTTTTTACATGAGCTGTTTGTTCATTAAAGAAACAAACAAAGAAACAAACAAAATCCTTTACTAAATGTTGGGAAAACAGAGGCTGAGAGTAGAGACTACAGAGAGTTTTATGAACAGGACATTGAAGTTATTTATATAAAATGTAAAATACAGACAGGGTAACATTTTAACAAAGCCATCTCTACCTGGAGGTAAGAGATCTGGATTACAGAAACAGTGCAAGGATGGACAGAATAGGATCTGTAAATAACCAGATCATGTTGAAAATCTAGAAATTCTTAGAATGGATGTGTGCCAGATTTGGGCTCAGAATTTTAAAGTGTTCTGGAATTTAAGAGCAGGGAGTAGAGAGATGTGTCAGTTGGAGGAGCTTTCCAATAAAAAAGGGCTGTGCTATTATTTGACACTCATAAGATGGTCAAAATTTGTTGAGTACTATACATTACATGACACAGAGGATATTTTACCTGAGTAATTCTTATGAAAAAATTGAACAAACTGATACAAATGCTATTCTGATGATTATTTCTTGAATGACATTTTTGGATTGCAAACATATCATTAAGCAAAATGATCTGTGTGCTACCCAAGTACAGTATTTTTTTACCCTCTTAAAAATTTAAGTCTACAGTACAGTAATGCTAACTATAAGCACAATATTGTACAGATCTCTAAAACTTTTTCATATTGTAAAACTGAAAATTTATACCCATCACATAGCAACTCCACAGTTCTCCCTCCCCCCAGCTCCTGGAAACCACCATTCTACTCTGTGCTTTGATGAATTTGACTACTTAGATACCTCATGTAAGTTGAATTATACAGTATTTGTTCTTCTGTGACTGGCTTATTTCACTTAGCATAATGTCCTTAAAGTTTATCCGTGTTGTAGCATATGACAGAATTGCCTTCTTTCTTTATGGCTGAATAATTTTCCATTGTATGCATATACTACATTTTCTTTATCCATTAATCTCCTGATGGGCATTTAGGTTGTTTCCACTTTAGGTACTGTGAGCAATGCTGTAATGAGTACAGACGTACAGATGCCTCTTTGAGATTCTGATTTCAGATCTTTTGGATAAATACTGTACACAGAAGTAGGATTGTTGGAGCATATGGTAATTTTATTTCTAATTTTTTGAGGAACTTTCAAATTGTCCTCCATAGGCTACACCATTTTACATTTCTACCAACAGTGCACAAGTCTTTCACCACATCCTCATCAACATTTATTATTTTCTGCTTTCTGGGTTTTTTTTTCTTTTCCTTCCTCTTTTTTTTTTTTGATAACAGCCATTTTGTCAGATGTGAGGTGATATCTCATTGTGGTTTTGATTTGCATTTCCCTGATGATAAGTGATATTGAGCACCTTTTCATATACTTGTTGACCATTTGTATGTCTTCTTTGGAGAAATATCTATTCAAATCTTTTGCCCATTTTTAAAATCAGGTTACTAATTTTATTTTATTTTTTGTTGTCGGGTTCTAGAAGTTCCTTATGTAGTTTAGCAATTAACCTTTTATAAGATAGATGGCTTGCAAACATTTTTCTCCCATTTCATGGGTTGTATTTTCATTTTGTTGATTGTTTTCTTTGTTGTGAAGAAGCTTTTTAGTTTGATGTAGTCCCACTTGTGTATTTTTGCTTTTGTTGCCTGTGCTTTTGGTGTCATATTCAAGAAATCATTGCCAATACCAATGTCACAAAGATTTTCCCCTATGTTTTCTTCTAGGAGTTTTACAGTTTTAGGTCTATGTTTAAGTCTTTAATCCATTTGGAGTTGATTTTTGTGTATTGTGTAAGATAAGGGTTCAATTTTATTTTTTCACATATGGATATCTAATTTTCCCAACACCTATTGTTGAAAACTATTTTTTCCTCATTGTGTATTCTTGGCACCTTTGTTGAAGATCAGTTGACTGTATATGCATGGGTTTATTTCTGGGCTCTCTATTCTGTTCTGTTGATCTATATATCTGTCTTTATGCTAGTACCATGCTATTTGATTACTGTAGCTTTGCAATATGTTTTGAAATCAGGAAGTTGGAAGCATCTGATTTGTTCTTTCTCAAGATTATTCTGGTTACTTGGGGGTCCTTTGTGGTTCCATATGTATTTGAGGATTGTTTTTTCTATTTATATAAAAATGCCATTGGGATTTTGATGGGTATTGAATTGATTCTGTAGATAATTTTGGGTAGGATGGAAATTTTAGCAATGTATGTCTTCTGATCCATGAACATGGGATCTTTTTCTATTTATCTGCATCTACTTTAATTTCTTTCAGCAATGTTCTGTAGTTTTAAGTATATAGGTTTTTTGCCTCCTTGGTTAAGTTTATTCCTAAGTGTTTTATTCTTTTTTGATACTATTATAAATAGGATTGTTTTCTTAATTGCCTTTCAGACTGCTTGTTGTTAGTTGAAAGAAACACAATTGATTTTTGTATGTTCATTTTCTGTCTTGCAAATTTACTGACTTTGTTTATTAGGACTAACAATTTTCTTGTGTATGTGAAAATGGATATGGGGAGGGGGCAAGGAGATTTGAATGTGCAACCATCAATAAGTTTATAAAAATTTGCCTTAGTTCTTACTTTTTAAACATAATGGATTTCAGACTCAATTTCCAATAGTCATAGTGAGTTAATTCTTTTGGTAAAGAGCATTTGCCATAGTGATTACAAGAGGAAAATTTATTGCCTGTTATGCTTTTCTTGTTACCTTCTTCAGTTTATCTTCGTATGGTTTCATTGTCTACAAGGACTGAAATTTGTAGTAATTTTCTAGTGCCCAAACAAAAAAGATTAGCAGTGACAGTTTTCTAAAATATATGTTTCCTAACAGAAGCAACCTTCATAGCCCATTTCCTTTAATGAAATCTGGGGAGGATCTGATAAGCCTTATTCTACTTTGCACAGGTTAAAGGGCATTGTCTTCCCTTTCACGCCAGCAGCCAACAACAAAGCCAGGCATATGTTATCACCATCACACAGGAAGCTTCAGGCTTGCTGTGTTAAACAGAGCACAAATACAGGAAAAGTGTCAGGAAGGTTACAAGCTGGTAAAGCTGTGCTAAGAGAATATTATGCTAATAATATTACAGATAGAACTGGATATATCTAATAATACTATAGACAGAACTGGAGATATGGGATTAGCCTTCAGCATAAAATGCTTAGAAATCCTTAAACATTAAAAACTCTATAAAAGTAGCCATGTTATCTTCTTCACTTTGGACTGATGACCCCATTTTTTTAAAATGGGAAAATAATGGTTAAATTAAAAAGTTATGTCAGGAAATAACACAATTTCTCAAAGCATACAATTAAACATTTCTTAATAATTTAAAAATAGTTCCCATCTGCAATGTATGTTAAAAATCCAATTGTATTCTCTTATTTCAGAAGAAAAGGGAATTTCCATTTCGTGGCTAAACTTTTGTCATAAATAAAGATTTTGTGCCTTTTGTAAACTAAACAACTCATTTCATCTAGGGATTTTATTTTGTATATTTTAATTGGGCTATACATCTGTTGTTAAAGAGTTACTTGAGAGATTTGAGAAGATGGCAGAAGAGTAAGACCCAGAGATCACCTTCCTCCCCACAGATACATCAGAAATACATCTACACGTGGAACTGCTCCTACAGAACACCTACTGAACGCTGGCAGAAGACCTCAGACCTCCCAAAAGAGGTCTGAGAAATTCCCAAGAAATTCCCCACGTACCTGGGTAGGGAAAAAGAAAAAAGAAAAAACAGAGACAAAAGAATAGGGATGGGACCTGCACCAGAGGGAGGGAGCTGTGAAGGAGGAAAGGTTTCCACACAGTAGGAGCCCCTTCGCGGGCAGAGAGTGTGGGTGGTGGAGTGGGAAGCTTCAAAGCTGCGGAAGAGAGCACAGCAACAGGGGTGCAGAGGGCAAAGCAGAGAGATTCCCTCACAGAGGATCGGTGCCGACCGGCACTCACCAGCCCGAGAGGCTTGTCTGCTCAAGTGCCGGGGCAGGCGGGGGCTGGGAGTTGAGACTCGTGCTTCTGAGCTTAGATCCCAGGGAGAGGATTGGGGTTGGCGGCGTGAACACAGCCTGAAGGAGTTAGTGCGCCACAGCTAGCTGGGAGGGAGTCGGGGAAAAGTCTGGAACTGCCTAAGGGACAAGAGACTTTTTCTTGCCTGTTTGTTTGCTGGTGCACGAGGAGAGGGGATTAAGAACACGGCTTAAAGGACCTCCAGAGACCGGCACGAGCCGCAGCTATCAGCAGGGACCCCAGAGATGGGCATGAGACGCTAAGGCTGCTGCTGCAGCCACCAAGAAGCCTGTGTGCGAGCACAGGTCACTATCCCCACCTCCCCTCCCGGGAGCCTGTGCAGCCCGCCACTGCCAGGATCCCATGATCCAGGGACAACTTCCCCAGGTGAATGCACAGTATGCCTCAGGCTGGGGCAATGTCATGGAGGCCTCTGCCGTCACAGGCTTGCCCTACATCCGTACCCATCTCTCCCCCCGGCCTGAGTGAGCCAGAGTCCCCGAATCAGCTGCTCCTTCAACCCAGTCCTGTCTGAGCAAAGAACATACGCCCTCAGGCAACCTACACGCAGAGGCTGGGACAAATCCAAAGCTGAGCCCCCGGAGCTGTGCGAACAAAGAAGAGAAAGGGAAATCTCTCCCAACAGCCTCAGAAGCAGTGGATTAAATCCCCACAATCAACTTGATGTACCCTGCATCTGTGGAATACATGAATAGACAATGAATCATCCCAAATTGAGGAGGTGGAATTTGAGAGCAAGATTTATTATTTTTTCCCCTTTTCCTCTTTTTATGAGTGTGTATGTGTATTCTTCTGTGTGAGATTTTGTCTGTATAGCTTTGCTTTCACCATTTGTCCTAGGGTTCTGTCCATTTGGGTTTTTTTTCACTTAAAAATTTTTTTTTCTTAATAATTATTTTTTATTTTAATTATTTTATTTTATTTTATTTTATCTTCATTCTTTCTTTCTCCCTTTCTTTCTTTCTTTCTTTCTTTCCTTCTTTCTTTCTTTTCTCCCTTTTATTCTGAGCCGTGTGGATGAAAGGCTCTTGGTTGTCCAGCCAGGAGTCAGTGCTGTTCCTTTGAGGCGGGAGAGCCAACTTCAGGCCACTGGTCCACAAGAGACCTCCCAGATCCGCCTAATATCAAGTAGCAAAAATCTCCCAGAGATCTCCATCTCAACACCAACATCCAGCTTCACTCAACGACCAGCTAGCTACAGTGCTGGAACCCTATGCCAAACAACTAGCAAGACAGGAACACAGTCCCATCCATTAGCAGAGAGGTTGCCTAAAACCATAAGGCCACAGACACCT
Organism: Platanista minor; assembly: GCA_004363435.1. Taxonomy (NCBI): domain Eukaryota; kingdom Metazoa; phylum Chordata; class Mammalia; order Artiodactyla; family Platanistidae; genus Platanista; species Platanista minor. The sequence continues at coordinate 15,497 of RJWK010037097.1, read as the reverse complement.
CAAAACACACCACCAGACGTGGACCTGCCCACCAGAAAGACAAGGTCCAGGCTCATCCACCAGAACACAGGCACTAGTCCCCCCCACCAGGAAGCCTACAAAACCCACTGAACCAACCTTAGCCACTGGGGACAGACACCAAAAACAGCAGGAACTATGAACCTGCAGCCTGTGAAAATGAGGCCCCAAACACAGTAAGGTAAGCAAAATGAGGAGACAGAAAAACCAACAGATGAAGGAGCAAGGTAAAACCCCACCAGACCTAACAAATGAGAGGAAATAGGCAGTCTACCTGAAAAAGAATTCAGAATAATGATAATAAAGATGATGCAAAATCTTGGAAATAGAATGGAGAAAATGCAAGAAACATTTAACAAGGACCTAGAAGAACTATAGAGGAAACAAGCAATGATGAACAACACAATATATGAAACTAAAAAGTACTCTAGAAGGGATCCATAGCAGAATAACTGAGGCAGAAGAACGGATAAGGGACCTGGAAGATAAAATTGTGGAAATAACTACTATTGGCAAGCAACTCTATGCCAATAAAATGGACAACCTGGAAGAAATGGACACATTCTTAGAAATGCACAACCTGCCAAGACTGAATCAGGAAGAAATAGAAAATATGAACAGACCAATCACAAGCACTGAAATTGAAACTCTGATAAAAATCTTCCAACAAACAAAAGCCCAGGACCAGATGGCTTCACAGGCGAATTCTATCAAACATTTAGAGAAGAGCTAACACCTATCCTTCTCAAACTCTTCCAAAATATAGCAGAGGGAGGAACACTCCCAAACTCCTTCTATGAGGCCACCATCACCCTGATACCAAAACCAGACAAAGATGTCACAAAGAAAGAAAACTACAGCCCAATATCACTGATGAACATAGATGCAAAAATCCTCAACAAAATACTAGCAAACAGAATCCAACAGCACATTAAAAGGATCATACACCATGATCAAGTGGGGTTTATTCCAGGAATGCAAGGATTCTTCAATATATGCAAATCAATCAACGTGATACACCATATTAACACATTGAAGGAGAAAGACCATATGATCATCTCAATAGATGCAGAAAAGCTTTCGACAAAATTCAACACCCATTTATGATAAAAACCCGGCAGAAAGTAGGCATAGAGGGAACTTTCCTCAACATAATAAAGGCCATATATGACAAACCCACAGCCAACATCGTCCTCAATGGTGAAAAACTGAAACCATTTCCACTAATATCAGGAACAAGACAAAGTTGCTCACTCTCACCACTGTTATTTAACATGGTTTTGGAAGTTTTAACCACAGCCATCAGAGAAGAAAAAGAAATAAAAGGAATCCAAATTGGAAAAGAAGAAGTAAAGCTGTCACCGTTTGCAGATGACATGATACTATACATAGAGAATCCTAAAGATGCTGTCAGAAAACTACTAGAGGTAATCAATGAATTTGGTAAAGTAGCCGGATACAAAATTAATGCACAGAACTTTCTTGCATTCCTATACACTAATGATGAAAAATCTGAAAGTGAAATTAAGAAAACACTCCCATTTACCACTGAAACAAAAAGAATAAAATATCTAGGATAAACCTACCTAAGGAGACAGAAGACCTGTATGCAGAAAATTATAAGACACTAATGAAAGAAATTAAAGATGATACAAATAGATGGAGAGATATAGCATGTTCTTGGACTGGAAGAATCAACATTGCGAAAATGACTCTACTACCCAGAGCAATCTACAGATTTAATGCAGTCCCGATAAAACTACCACTGGCATTTTTCACAGAACTAGAACAAAAATTTTCCAATTTGTATGGCAACACAAAAGACCCCTAATAGTTAAAGCAATTTTGAGAACGAAAATGGAGCTGGAGGATTCAGGCTCCCTGACTTCAGACTACACTACAAAGCTACAGTAATCAATACAGTATGGTACTGGCAGAAAAACAGAAATATAGATCAATGGAACAGGATAGAAAGCCCAGAGATAAACCCACGCACATATGGTCAACTTATCTTTGATAAAGGAGGCAAGAATATACAGTGGAGAAAAGACAGCTTCTTCAATAAGTGGTGCTGGGAAAACTGGACAGGTACATATAAAAGTATGAAATTAGAACACTCCCTAACACCATACACAAAAATAAACTCCAAATGGATTAAAGACCTAAATGTAAGGCCAGACACTATCAAACTCTTGGAGGAAAACATAGGCAGAACACTCTATGACATAAATCACAGCAAGATTCTTTTTGACCCACCTCCTAGAGAAATGGAAATAAAAACAAAAATAAACCAATGGGACCTAATGAAACTTCAAAGCTTTTGCACAGCAAAGGAAACCATAAACAAGACAATCCTCAGAATGGGAGAAAATATTTGCAAATGAAGCAACTGACAAAGGATTAATCTCCAAAATTTACAAGCAGCTCATGCAGCTCAATAACAAAAAACCAAACAACCCAATCCCAAAATGGGCAAAAGACCTAAATAGACATTTCTCCAAAGAAGTTATACAGATTGTCAACAAACACATGAAAGAATGCTCAACATCATTAATCATTAGAGAAATGTAAATCAAAACTACAATGAGATATCATCTCACACCGGTGAGAATGGCCATCATCAAAAAATCTAGAAACAATAAATGCTGAAGAGCGTGTGGAGAAAAAGGAACACTCTTGCACTGTTGGTGGGAATGTAAATTGATACAGCCACTATGGAGAACGGTATGGAGGTTCCTTAAAAAAACTACCAATAGAATTACCATACGACCCAGCAATCCCACTACTGGGCATATACCCTGAGAAAACCATAATTCAAAAAGAGTCATGTACCACAATGTTCATTACAGCTCTATTTACATAGCCAGAACATGGAAGCAACATAAGTGTCCATCAACAGATGAATGGATAAAGAAGATGTGGCACATATATACAATGGAATATTACTCTGACATAAAAAGGAATGATATTGAATTATTTGTAGTGAGGTGGATGGACCTAGAGTCTGTCATACAGAGTGAAGTATGTCAGAAAGAGAAAAACAAATACCGTATGCTAACACATATATATGGAATCTAAGAAAAAGAAAAAAAAGTAATGAAGAACCTAGGGGTAAGATGGGAATAAAGATGCAGACCTACTAGAGAATGGACTTGAGGATATGGGAAGGGGGAAGGGTAAGCTGTGACAAAGTGAGAGAGTGTCATGGACATATATACACTACCAAATGTAAAATAGATAGCTAGTGGGAAGCAGCCACATACAACAGGGAGATCAGCTCAGTGGTTTGTGACCACCTAGAGGGGTGGGATAGGGAGGGTGGGAGGGAGGGAGATGCAAGAGGGAAGAGATATGGGAACATATGTGTATGTATAACTGATTCACTTTGTTATAAAGCAGAAACTAACACACCATTTTAAAGGAATTATATATACTCCAATAAAGATGTTAAAAAAAAATAGTTACTTGAATCATGGTGGATATATTCTAGAGATATCTACCAATGTGATAAAACCTATTGTATGAGGCATATTGGATTTGTTAAAAAATAATTTGAGAAGTTTTTCACAATTATTTCCACATTCCTTCTTTTCAAAAAGGTTAAAAAATGAATTATCAAAACTTCTGGAGAGAACAAAAATAATAGTATATAGTCTTCAACATTGACATAGCCACTGTGAACCTTTTGATTCGTTTTCTCTCCCTGTATGTTTTTCAATATATTTTCAAGACTGCAATCAAATGTGTATATATACACACATACACAATGCACATATATATTTACTTTTAATTTTGAATATAACTTTTTCTTAAAAATTAATATTATAGAATACACATTTTCATGGTTTTTGTATATTTTATAATCTTCATTTTCAGTGACTGCATAAGGTTTCATTGAATGAACGAGTCATTATTTATTAGTGAACAACTGTATGGAATGCACAAATATGTTTATTGGACTGCTTTAAATCTTCTGGTTAATGAAGTGTCTTACATGAGACAAAGACAGTGTCTCCCTATATCTTGTATCTTCTTATGGCCATGATCAGGAAGACCCATGTCATGTGGATCAACTACTGGATTTAGTGCATCTATTATAAAGCACATGCCCTTAGCATAAAGTAATTAAATGTTAAAATATTAAGCTGTCTCCAGGGAAAAATTAATTGTGTTACACAGGAAGTGTCGTGGTTCTATACAAATACAAGAGCCATTTCCAGTTTGGATTCAAGCAGGCAGAGGCTGTAGATGGCTGAAGAAGCTTAAAATATCTATTATCCAGGCATCCATTAGAGGAGAATTAAGCTGGTTCCCTGCCAAAGTGCAGACAGAGAAAACTCATGTTTAAGAAAATACCAGGGTTAATAAGTAAAAATGGTACTGGAAAATCAGTGTCTTAAAGTGCATTTTTGTATTATAAACCACACTACGGCCCTATGTGACATTTTTTTTTAAAACTATTTATTCATTTATTTATTTATTTTTGGCCATGCCACGTGACTTGTGGGATCTTAGTTCCCTGATCAGGGATTGAACCCGGGCCCTCGGCAGTGAAAGCACTGAGTCCTAACCACTGGACCACTAGGGAATTCCCATTTGTGATATTTATATACCTATTTGTGCTGGAAAAAACTATGTTGGTTGCGAATTTTTGCTCTTAGGACCCCAGGACAATTCTGATAGTCATACAGTGATTGTCTTCTCTATTGCTTATGAAGAACCAAACACGAAAGTCCTAAAGCACACCATACTTTATCAAAGTGCTTGTCATCATCCCCAGGAGCTTCTCTGCAAGCCCTCTGATACTAAAGAAAGGAAATCTTATTATGGCTTTACACCTTCTTCCTTCATTTTCTTTTTCTTCCTTTTTTCTTTTTTGGGTTCTTTTCTCTCCCCCATGGCCACACTCTTTGTTTAGAGAAGAGGACTTGACAACAAGATTAAAAAAGAAAACATCAAATATATTGAAGCTATTAAGTATCTTTTGCTATAGAGAGTATAACATAGAATAAAGGGTCATTTTTATCTTCATGGGAACAATGATATTTTTAATAATTCTGTTTCTACCTCTAACTTTCTGTTGATCTTATCAGGTTTTACCATTGAAGAATTCCATTTTTTAAATTTATGGCCATTTTTTCAACTAGTTTACCACTGAATAAGTATATTTAATGTTTTATTGTGAGAAATTTTTCTTAAAAATTTTTTCTTAAGAAAAGCACAATATAAAGAAAAGGGAACCTAGTACTACAACTTGATTAAAAAACAAACTCTGCCCTATTTTTATTTAGGATAATCACACATGGAAGTACCAAAGGTCAGACAGAATATTATTTAGCTAGTTTAGTTTTGCTCTGTGCTGATGTTGGACACCACAAAAAAGAGAAGAATCTTTCTCTGCCGTAGCCCAGATGTTACGAGGCTGATGAACTTGGGTCTGAGTGACCCAGGAGAATCAGTTGGCTGCTACAGCAGCCTTGCTTCTGGCTTTGTAGAAATCAAGGAAAGCCCTTTCAGCATGTCTGAGAGCCAGATCCAGGGTGTCTCAGGCAAGCTGGGGAGCACTTTGGCAAAAATCTCCTGAATTGTGCAATCTCTGACTCTGTTTTTTCCCAACGTTTCCCTCTCAAAATCACATGCTTAAATTGGGCCATGCAGCTGTTTGTGGGTGGAGTGCTTATACTCAGAGCTCTTAGGTCTGATGGTGCCTAGTCAGTGGTACACTATTTCTCACTCCACCCCTACCCTGAGAAACTTCAAAAGTAATCCTTCAAGGTAAGTTGTTAACCTGATCTGTTCACCCTAAATGTTAAAATAGGGCTTGCCTCTTCTTGGTATTATACATGTGTAGTTTGTAGTTGTCAGGCAGTTTCAAAATGTTTCACTTGCTTTTAGAAATCTATTAACAGATGACATATATCAGTAGTTTTATATCAAAGAAGAATCTCAAACTTAGTATAAGTTTAAATAAGTCTACATTTCTGCAATATTAATTTTTAAATTTAAAGTTTTACAGATGCTATATGATAGTAATATTGTAATTGTAAAAAAAACCCTTCATATTTTATTTAAAAATACATTTTGAAATACTCCTAATTTTACTTGCCCCTGACTTTCTTTGAATTATGGAGCAGATATTTCAGCATACGTAAAGAAGGACTTGGTCCTTAGGACAACGTTAATCTTGCAAGTTCAAAGAAGAATTTGTTAGTGAGTAGTTTTCATGGTCCCTAGGAATATTATTCTGTGTCCTCTTGGATCCAAAGACATTACATTTTATTCTTGCCGAGTCTACTAGCTGCCTCTACCTTTGCCTCCTCTTCCTGCTCCTCATCTTCCTCATCCTCTTTGCCTCCTCATCGTCTGGCCCCCTTACCAGTTAAGGAAGAGACTTGATAATTAGATTAAAAATTTCACGGGCAATGATGCTATTGAATTTCCAAGGTCTTTTGCCGGGAAGAATAGAATATAGCAATAAGAATAATAAAAAATGTTCAAGGAATATCATTGATCTTTATGAAACTATTGTGGTGGATATGAGTTAATCTAATAGAATTCCAATTTTATAAATACAAGCCAAGCTTTAGGAGAGTGACTTCACCAAGATGACGACATAGGTTGTTTCTGACTTTGCTCCCCTCACAAGAGGAGCAAGTAACAATTTTTCAAGAACAAGACACCACTGAGAGAATCCTAGAAAACAGGGGTGAGACTGAAGTACCCCCTGCACCACAGAGATGAAGACAGACTGCATTAGAAGGGTAAGAGAAGCAGCCATAAGTTGACCACATTGCCCCTTCTCCAGGCCAGCACAGCACCATAAGCAGAGTTCTCCCTGAGCCTCTGTTCCTCCAGTGGGAAAAGAGAACCCAGAGGAACAACTAGTCACCTCCCCACAGCATTGTGGGTCTTTTTGTGGGAACCCCTACTCTGATCTCATCCCCCAGGGACTGTAGTCGAATCTGCAGGGGCTCAACCACTGGTAATCTGACTGTGATGGAGAAGGGAGGAGGGGCATGCTACTACCAGCACACGAATCTTGGCAGACTGAGTTCATACCTGCAGTGCCCAAGCAGTAATCCCAACCAGTGGCTTTGCTCATCTGCAGAATGGTGCACTCTGACCAGAGAATTTGGTGGGGTGTAGACCTACCTGATTTGGATTCTCAAAAGAATTTTGCCAGGCCCAGAGCCTGATTTGCTTAAGCCCAGGCAGGGAGCTGAGTCATAGCCTCTCCTTCTCTGGAGAGTGTCTCCTGGCCTCACATGACCAGAGGGACTGTTGAGAACCCTTGGAAGCTGTATAGCCCAGCAACCAGAAGCACCCAGTACTGAAGTAGGACCTCCAGGACTGAGAGGAGGGAGGATATTGGGAAAGAGGCAGATAAGAATATAAAAAAGCATTAAAGGGACAAGGTTCTTGCTGACTGTATCAGGACTTTGGTCACTCTGTGGCTTCTCGTGCATGCTCCTGAGTGCAGTGGTAAAAGCAAGTCTGGTAAATGGAATGCTGTTAGAAGAAAGAAACAGGATCTGGGGGTAAGGATGAAACTATAAATATGAGCTATGTATAGTATTACCTTATTGAAAGCCCAGAAGGCAGAGAAAACCTCAGATATAACAGCACCAACGAATAGTCTGAAGGCAATTATCCAATCTGAAGGCGATTAGTAAAGATTTAAGGAGGTGTCTGATGCTTCAAATGCAAAAGTGACAATGCAAAACTATAATGAAAATGAAAAATCAAGGAAATATGTCATCACAGAAAGATAATAATTCCCCATTAACTGAACCCAAAGGCACAGAATTTTGAGATTTAACTGATAAAGAATTCAAAATAGCTGTCTTGAAGAAATTCAGTGAGTGACAAGAAAACTCAGAAGGACAATTCAATAAAATCAAGGAAAAAATACATGAACAAAATGAAATATTTAGCAAAGAGATAGAGATAATAAACCAAGCAAAAATTCTGGAGCTGAAGAGTTCAATGAGTGAAATGAAAAATTCAATAGAGAGCATCTGCATCAGAGTACAGCAAATGGAAGACAGAATAAGTGAGCTGGAGGGCAGGAATTTTGAAATAACTCAGAGCAGAACAAAGTAAAAAGATGAAGAAACCTAATAGTCCACATGATGTATAGGACTCCATTAACAAAATATTAGAATAATTGGAGTTCCAGAAAGAGAAGAGAGGGAGAAAGGGTCTGAAATTTTATTTAAAGAAATAATAGCTGAAACCATTTAAAATCTGGGGAAAGATCTGGAGATCCCAGTTCATGAAGCTAACAGATCACCCTATTATCTCAACGCAAAAAGACCTTCTCCAAGACACATTATAATGAAAACATCAAATATAAAAGATAAATAGAGAATCCTAAAAGCAGCCAGAGAAAAATTATTAAAACCTACAAAGGATCTCCCATTAGGCTATCTGTGGATTTCTCAGCAGAAACCCTGTATGCTAGGAGAAAGCAGAATGACACACTCAAGGCGCTGAAAGAAAAACTGCCAGGCAAGAATATCATTCTGGCACAGTTTTTCTTCAGATATAAAGGAGAAATAAGGATTTCCCCAGATTGGAAAAAAAAAAAAAAAAAAAGAAAAAAAGCTGAGGGAGTTCATCACCCCTAGACCTGCCTTGCAAGAATTGTTGAAGGGTGTTCTTCAAGCTGAAATGAAAAGATGTTAACCAGTGTCATGAAAACATGTGAAAGTATACAACATGCTCATAAAGGTAAATATACAGTCAGACTTAGAAAACTCTCATTCTGTAATAAGATGGTGTGTTAACCATAGTTAAATATGTACAGTCTATGTCAATACACTGTAAAAAGTGCAGATTCTGATTCAGTAGATTTGGGGTGGGGCCAAGAGTCTGCATTTTTAATGAGCTCCCAGGTGCTGCTGATGCTGTTTCCATACCATATCTTGAGTGGCAAAGCTCTGAGTCTTAATTTTGTCACATATATATCATTTGAGTATGCAATAGATTCATATGGATGATAACATATTGGATAGCACAGACAGAATATTTCCATCATTGAAGAAAGTTCTATTGGATGTCAGTAGTCAAGATTCTTGAATACATTGGTAACCATTATTCTTGTCATACCTATTAATTATCTCCCAACTATGACTTGTCTTAGTGTCCACTCTCTCAGGCTGAATGCCTTCCCCTCATAAAGTGTTGCTGGAATCCCATTCTGTATATTGATTACATTTCATTTCATCATATTCTTCATTCTGACTTGCATTAGAGTTGGAATAAAGTTAAAAGACAAGAAAGTTCAACTGGAGGCAGATGTTAGTTCAATTTAAGGAGGAGATTCCTAACAATTTAGACCTTTCTAAAAATCTCACTTTCCAGCAGACTCCTTCACCATCCAGAACATTCATGTTTCAGGGTTCCTGTGGCTATACTCAGGACTGCGCATAGGTTTGAGGAAGTTCCAGAGTGGCTTCTACCACTAAGAGGTGTGGCCTGAGGTAAATCAGAACTTCTCTAGGAATAACTTTCTTCTCTAAAGTGAGGGGATTGAACGAGGTTATTATTTCTTCTGATTCTCACATTCCATATTCTTCTGCTTATTTCAGAGTAAAATTAGCATGAAGTCAGAAAGAACTTTAGCTTCTCAGCACTGGATAAGGAGTGGGTCTGACTATGTGTCCAAAGTGATTAAGAAAGTTTTTGGCCCTTTACAGAAAGCTTGACAATCCCTGGTATAAACTGTACAAAGGTTGGCACTGACTAACATAAGAGGCTACTTTGAACAATTATATGTGAACAAATTGGACAACTGAGAAGAAATGGATAAATTCCTAGATACATACAACATAACAAGACTGAATCAGGAAGAAACAGAATATCTGAACACATAAATAATTTATAAGGTTAGATTAAAACAGTAATGAAACACATCCCAACACAGAAAACCCCAGGACCAAATGGCTTCAGAGGTGAATTCTACCAAACATTTAAAGAAGAATCAATGCCAATTCTTCTCAAAATCTTCCAAAAAATTGAAGAGGACACAATACTTTCAAACTCATTTTATGAGGCGATTGTTACCTTGGTACCAAAGCCAGATAAAGACACAATAAGAAAACTATAGACCAATATCCCTGAAGAATATAGATATAAAAACTCTCAACAAAATATTAGGAAACGGAATTCAAAAACATAGTAAAAGAATTATACACCTTAATCATTTGAGATTTATCCCTGTGACGCAAGAATGGTTCAACACATGCAAATCAATGAATGTGATATACCACATTAATAGAATAGAAGATGAATTTTATATGATCATCTCAATAGAAGCAGAAAAAATATTTGACAAAGTTCTTGCAAACATTCTTCGATGAATAAAAACCCTCAATAAATTAAGCACAGAAGGAACGTACCTCAGTATAATAAAGGCAATATAGGACAAACCAACAACTAGCATTACACTCAAGGATGAAAAATTGGAAGCTTTACTTCTAAGTTTCGAAACAAGGCAAGGGTCTCAATCTCACCACTCTTACTCATTATAATACTGGAAATCCTTGCTAGAGTAATTAGTCAATATAAAGAAGTAAAAAGGATCCAAATCAGAAAGGAAGAAATAAAATTGTTATTTGCAGATGATATAATATTAAATATAGAAAATCTTAAAGACTCAACCAAAAAACTGTTAGAACTAATTAATGAATTCAGTAAACTTGTAAGATACAAAGTCAATATACAAAATTCAGTTGCATTTCTATACACGAGCAATGAAACATCTGAAAAAGAAATGAAGAAAGCTATCCCATTCACAATAGCATCAAAAATAATAGGTTACAAATCAAGATGGCAATGTAGGATGTTCCAGAACTCACCTCCTCCCATGGACACACTAAATCTGCATTATATTTGGAACAATTTTCTCTGAAGGAAATCCAGAAACTAGCTGAATGACACCTATACAGTAGGTGAACAAGAAAAACGCATTGAAATGGGTAGGAGAGGTTGAGAATCAATCTCACCATAAATCCCACCCCTGGTGAGGTGACATGCAACTGGGAGTAAACTCTGAGGTGTGAAGGGTTTGGACCCCACATATGTCACCCCAACATTTAAGTCTTTCACCTGAGAGATGGGCCCCCAAATATCTAGATTTGAAAGCCAACAGGGCTTGCATCCATAGGCTATAGTGATCCCATAGGCTATAGTGATCTGAGAATCAGTTCTTAAAGGGTTCATGAACTCACCCACCCCAGGCACCACCACAGAGGCAGCAAATTGAAACATGCCCAGTCTTTCCATGAAGGAGGTCTATTTGCTTAGAAGGTCAGGCTTCTAATTTAACATATATCTATGGGCCAACTGCAATACTCTCCAGAGACTATGGAGGCCAGCAATTGCCATCTTCATGTTCACCCTCTACCTCACCCCAGGTTGCTGGTATCTCCTGGAAAGGAGCTTGTGCACATCTCTGGTGCCCTGGTCTTTGTGGCTGCCACCAAGGGGACACCCCTAGATAGCCTGGTTCTGGTGACCAGTGGGGCTTGCACTCAAGGGTCACACAGAACTATAGTGACAGAAACAGTTCTTGGCTGGCTATACACTCAGGGCATAGTGCAGAGGCAACAGGTAGAAATACCCAGTGTTTCCATAAAAGAGGACTATTTGCTTATTTTAATAGCTGAGGACTTAGGGCTTCTAACTTAATACACTCTGAGCCAACTGCCAAACATTACAGAGGCTGGGAGGCCATTGGAAACCATGTTTGTGTTCTCCCTCTGTGCTGTCACCAGTCTGCAGTGTCTCTGAGGAAGAAACTTGTGTATATGTCTGGAGCCCAACTTTTGTGTCTCCTGTCCAGAGGACACATCCTTTGATAGCCTGGCTCTGGTGGTCAGTGGGACTTGTGTTTATGGGTTCAAGGGTATCAAACAAAGAAACAGTTCTTGACTGGCTATCATCCTGGGGCTCAGTACAGAGGGATCAGAGAGAAACACCTATCTGCCAGTCTTCCCCTGAAAGAGGTATATTTGCACACTTTAAAAGCTGCTGCCTAAATCTAGGTGCTGACAGACCCACCCCTTTGGAACACTGACAGGTCTTAGCACACCCTCAACTACTACTGGGAGTCATAAGAATAAAGTAGGCTGCTTGGACAATCACAAAGTTTTGACACACAAACAGAGATAGGACAGAGTTGAACAATAAGGCTCATCTCATACACTAGGCCAGTCCTTCAAGACTGGCATGGTGGCTGTTTTATCTAATGCATAGAAACCAACACAAAGAGTAAAGGGAAAAGAAGAAACAGAGGAATAAGTTCCAATTGAAAGAATAAGACCTCAGAAAAAGACCTTAATGAAACAGAGATAAGTGATTTCCATGATAAAAAGTTCAAAATAATGGTCATGAAGATGCTCACAAAGCTCAGGAGAAGAATGGATAAACAAAGTAAGAATTTCAGCAAAGACATAGAAAATATGAGAAAGTACCAAATCAAAGTCACAGAGCCGTAGAATATAATAATTGAACTGAAAAATATAACAGAGGGGTTCAATAGCAGACTAAATGAAGTCTTGTCTTTGAGTTCATCTAGAGACTCAAAGACAAGGTGGTGGAACTCAGTCAAAGCAATGAAAGAAAAAAGAATGAAAAAGAGTGGAGATAGCTTAAGGGACTTATGGGACAATATCAAGCAGACCAACATTTGCATTATAGGGATCCCAGAAGGAGAAGAAAGAGAGAAAGGGGAAGGAAACTTATTTGAAGAAATAATGGCTAAAACTTTCCTAACCTAGGGAAGGAAACACATCCAGATCCAGGAAGCCCAGAGAATTCCAATAAGAGGAACCCAAAGAGACTCACATCAAGACACATTATAAATAAATTGTTAAATTTAAAGACAAGTAGAGAATTTTAAAAGCAGCATGAGAAAAACAACTTGTTACATACAAGGCAACCTCTCTGAGACTATCAGCAGATTTTCTGCAGAAGCTTTGCAGGCCAGAAGGGAATAGCATAATACATGCAAAGTGCTGAAAGAAAAGAGCTGCCAACCATGAATACTCTACCTGGCAACTGTCTTTCAGAATTAAAAAAGATATAGAGTTTTCCAGATAAGCAAAAACTGAAGGAGCTTAGCACCACTAGACTGGCCTTATAAAAAATGTTAGAGGAAATTTTTAAAGTTGAAATGTAAGAGTGCTAAATAGTAATAAGAAAACATATGAATGTATGAGTCTAGCTAATAAAGTTAAATATATAGTTAAATTCAGAATAAACTAATGTTGTGATGGTGATTGATTAATCACTTATAAATCTAGTATGTAATTTAAAAGACAAAAGGAGTAAAAATAATTAAAACTACAATAATTTGTTAATGGATACCCAAGAGAAAAAGATGTAAATTGTGACATCAAAAACATAAAACATGGTGTAGGGGAGAGAGAGTAAAAATGTAGAGCTCTAGAATTCATTTGAACTTAAAATAGATGGTTATAACTATAAGATGTTTTATGTAAGCTTCACACAATCACAAAGCAAAAACCTATAGTAGATACACAAATGATAAAGAGCAAGGAATATAAATATACTACTATGGAAAATCATCAAATCGCAAAGGAGGAGCAAGAGAAGAAGAAAAGAACAGAAGTATTACAATACAGTAAAAGAAAAACTAACAAAATGTCAAGAAGTCCATACTTATCAATAATTACTTTAAGTGTAAATAGACTAAATTCTATAAATAAAAGACTCAAGTATATGGGTAAAAATGGGTAAGAAAACCCCACAAAACAGACCCAAGCATAAGTTTCCTATAAGATACTTCAGCTTTAAGAACCCACACAGACTCAAAGTGAAGGGATGGAAAACATATTCCTTGCAAATGGAAACCAAAGGAAAGCTGGGGTGGTTATAGTTAAATCAGACAAATTAGACTTTAGGACAAAGAATATCATAAGAGACACAAAAGGTCATTATATAATGATAAAGGAGTTGATCTAACAAGAGCATATAACATTTGTAAATCTTTATACACCCGACATAGGAGTGCCTAAATATATAAAGCAAATACAATAATAGGAGGGAACTTTAATACCCCACTTTCATCAATGGATAGATTTTCCAGACAGAAAATCCATAAGGAAGCATTGGACTTCAATCACACATTAGGCCAGACGGACTTAACAGATATTTACATAACTGTCCCTCCAACAAACAGCAGAATATATGTTCTTCTCAAGCACTCATGGCACATTCTCCAGGATAGATCATATGTTAGGCCACAAAACAAGTCTTAATAAATTTAAGTCGATTGAAATCATATCAAGCATGACTGACTACTGTGGCATGAACCAGAAATCAATTACAAGAAGAAAACTTGAAAATTCACAGATGTGTGGAGATTTGTGTTCAGCACCATGCTACTGAACAACTGATGGCCAATAATAAATCAAAAGAGAAATTTAAAATATATTGGGACAAATGAAAGTGGAAATATGACATACCAAAACTTATGGGATGTAGCAAAAGCAGTTTTAAGAGAGAAGTTCTTAGAAATGTGTACTTTAATAGGTGAGAAATTTCCCAAATAAGCAACCTAACTTTACACCTCAATGAATTAGAAAAAGAAAAATAAACTAAGCCAAACATTAATACAGGGAAGGGAATAACAAAGATCAGAGCAGAGAAAAATAAAATAGAGACTAAAAAGACAATAGAAAAGATCAATGAAAGAGTTGTTTTTCTGAAATGATAAACAAAATAGACAAACTTTTAGCCAGACTCATCAAGAAAAGAGAGAGAATGCAAATAAGTAAAATCAGAAATGAAAGAGGAGGTGTTACAAATGATATCACATAAATGTAAAAGGTCATAAGAGACTACCATGAACAATTATACACAAAGAAATTGGACAACCAAGAAGAAATGGATAAATTCCTAGAAACATGCAAACTACCAAGACTGAATCATGAAAAAATTGAAAATCTGAACAGATTCATTACTAGTAAGTAGATTGAATCAGTAATCAAAACCTCCCAACAAATAAAGTCCAGACAAGATGGCTTCACCAGGGAATTCTATCAAACATTTAAAGAATAATTAGTACCAACCCTTTTCAAACTCTTCTAAAATGTAGAAGAGGAGGGAACACTCCAAACTTATTTTATCAGGCCAGTATCAACCTAACACCAAAACCAGACAAGAACTCTCAAGAAAAGAAAATTACAGGAAAAACCAGACAAGAACTTTTAAGAAAAGAAAATTACAGGCCAAGGGCTTCCCTGGTGGCGCAGTGGTTGAGAGTCCACCTGCCGATGCAGGGGACGCAGGTTCGTGCCCCGGTCCGTGAAGATCCCACATGCCACGGAGCGGTGGGCCCGTGAGCCATGGCCGCTGAGCCTGCGCGTCCGGAGCCTGTGCTCTGCAACGGGAGAGGCCGCAACGGTGAGAGGCCCGCGTACCGCAAAAAAAAAAAAAAAAAAAAAAAA
>RJWK010037096.1:0-21428 GCA_004363435.1 Platanista minor | reverse complement strand
TAGTGGTATGATAAAAGAATAACCTAACTTTTCTCAATAATGTATCTATCAAAAATACATGGGGTGTTTCCTTTTAGAAAGAAGCTAGGGTTTTCTTTTGTACATTACAAGATATTAGAGGCTCTGACTGCTTTTATAGAACTTTACTGTTACTGACTGCTGTTGGAGTTAGTAAAGAAGTTTTTTATTTGCTCTCCAGTAAAATTAATAGTCATATGTCAGCCTTACTTGCCTTTATATTCAGAACTTACCAAGAAATTCAGTGATGATACAAGTGGCACATAAAGCAAAGAACAAAAGAAAACAATGAGTTCTTCAAATAATTACATAATTTGTACTTGGTTTTTAACAACACAAATCATAGTTACTTTTCTGCCCATTCTATGCTGGCATAATGCAGTGACTGGTAGAAACCATGGCTGATTTTTTTATGATTACCATAAGTGAGGAAAGAGCTGCCTTTAGTGGCTGTTGTGAAAGACCTCCGTAGTCAAAAATAGCTCAATTTGTTTTCCCTCCTCTGATAATAACCAAACACTTAACTCCTTTAATGAATTCCTTTTGTTGGATCATGGGAGTGGAGAGTGGGAAACAGGAAACTGCAAGATGAAGAGACAGGGTCTCATTGTCTGAGCAGCTGACTGCTGAGCTGGAGCAACATCAGTGGGGCTCAAGCAATGACAGAAATGCCAAACAACAACAACAACAACAACAACAGATTCCTTTGTACATTCAGTGGTGTGTTAGATTCAGGGCCAGATACCAGCAGTGCACAGATGACAGGAACCAAGCATGGATGTTGGTGAGGAGATGAAAGCCTTGCTGTTTTGCACACTGGCAACTGATATCCGTGCAAACACCAGGGATTTTCCACTAGCCTCCATCTTTCTTATCCTTTCTTTCTTTGGAAGAAAGAAATCAATTAAACTTGGAGACCTTGCCCTTTGACCTCAAGGACAAAAACTAGCTAGAACGGCACCCCCGCTGTGAGAGCATGCCATTCTGCCTTGAAAGAAATTACACTGGGAAGGAGAGGCAGATGTTTCTGTGAGTACAGACCAAAGAGTCTATGAAGACTGATTCCATTATGTTCCACGGGCTAAGGCAACATTACCAGAATTTTGCTGGTATCCATTGTAAGTCATAATTCAATTTTAAAATTTCAACAGGAAATGTGTGTGTGTGTGTGTGTGTGTGTGTGTGTGTGTGTGTGTGTAAAGGTGATGACTTCTCCATGCAAGTAATATGGTGATGAAACTAATATTGACACAGTTGATTCTAATTTTAACCTAGAAGTATAACTGAAGCTTATTTCATTACATGCAGAGAGGCTCTGTCAAGAATCCTAATGTCTACTTCTGATAAGCTTGAGCAAAAGCTATGGCCTGGAGCCATCTTGATCACATCACAACCCATCACACTGGCCTGACCAGGTAGATTTTCGATCAATGATAACCAGTGGCTTAGCTGCAATCTATTTCCAATAGACAGAATCCAATTCCAACATATAAGCTATTAAAATTAGCCTGGTTCTATGTGCACTATATTAAAAAGGATTAAATTATTGGACTTAGTGAAAATCATCACCCAGACCCTAAAAGAAATCTAATATTTACACACTTAATAAATCATTATGTTGTGCCCAACACTGAAGTAGGGGCTTACAACTGTTTGAATTTTGCTTAGTGGAAAAGAAAGGTATCAAACAAGAAAACAGAATGAAGTTGGATGCAAATGGTCATTATTATACTTCCTCCAGATGAAATGGATGAAACACCAGAAAAGGGAACGGCACTGGCTGGTTCACCATATCCGGCTTTTGGAAGGTTCAGTAGAAGCGCTAATTATAAGGACAATGGAATCAGATGGCTCTTGCTGAGTGTAACTGATACATGGAGAAGGGCACTGAAAGACTGAGGGTAATTTCACAAATCAAAAGCAAAATGTGACAGTCAGAGGTCCTCTTAGGCCATATATAAAGTAACTCTTATCTTTTACAACCTAGGACAGATAAAGCAGAGGATCTGGGCTAGTAGCTCGTCTCTAAAGAAGGCTGAAGTCTCAACTACATCAAGTCAAGGCTCCAGCGGGAGAGCAGTAAGACTCTGAGACATGGGGTGGGGTCATGTGGGTAGATATTATTGAAGCTTCAGATCCCCTTGAACCCTCTGGATCTACAGGAAGTTTCCATACCTCCCTGTTAGAGGAGGAATCAAAAGTTCCCAGTTTTCTCTTGCTTGAAGACAATGCAGCAGCCTCTAGATTGTACCCCTACCCCACCATAAGAATCTAGTCCCACATCCTTTCCTAGCCACCAGACCAAGTAGTAGCATCAAGCTGCATCAGAGTATGGCCAGTGTAGTGCTGGGACTGGAAGAGAGGAAATGGACTATATCTTGAAAAACTTGCATGATTTAGCCTACACGTACAAGCAGGAGCCTGGAAATGATATAAAGAACTGGATCCTGAGAGTGCTAGGCTGTGAAGTTGGGGGGCTGGGGTGGATGGTACAGAAGGATGGCTAATGGAGAGTCTACTGACCTGAGTATTCTCCCATAATACAAAATCTAATAATCTGGAAAGGACCCTAGAAGATGGTGCTAATATGCTAATTCTTAATATGCTAATTAGATGGTTCTAATTCTAATTTGGATGACACTTAGCAGTTTGGAGAGAACACTGGCCCACAGTAAGTGAAACAGAAATGGAATAACTGCAGATAGTGGAAGTAGGCATCTAGATGGATATGGACGTAAAGTTAGAAACTCTACCAGCTGAGCATGTTCTGTGGGTGGAGTTGGAGGATACTTCTACAAAAGTGATAAATTATGCTCCAGTGAGAGGGGCACCAGCATCATTAAGACACTCAGTGATGACTTTTCCTCTGTAAGTAAGGGAAAACAGAAGGAGATTCTATTACAAGTGGGTTCAATAATAGAATTAGGAATGATAGAACTCCAAAATAATAGAGGCTAGGTAACGGCACTTAGCTGTCAGAAGTTACAATGAACTCAAAGCCAGGCTGTTACAATGAACTCAGTGAGCTGCAAGGCTGGAGTGGCAGACAGGGTCCTGAACCACAGGGCACCATGGAAATGGTTAAAAAAACATAGCTTCCCTGAAAGCAACCTAGGAGGGTAACCAAAAGGGTATTTCTCAATCCACATAATCATAAGAATTTAAGAAAGAAAGCTGAGGGCATCTGCCAATAAAATATTTCAAATTCTTGCCCAGTTTCTAGACCTGAGCCATTTTGCAGATCTGAAACATACTGACTGAAGTCCTCAGGAGGAAGGACCCTGCAAAACCATGCAAGTGGGCAGCATGCAGAAAAATGTTCCCCACAGTCTTTCCTCAAAGAGACTTCCAGCCATTTACTCAAGTAACCATATACTAAGAGGAAGGGAGTACGGAAATATTTCCAAGAAGATTAGACACTGGGTCTGAGTTAACTTGATGCTCGGGAATGTGAAACATAATAAATACAATATTGTCCCAGTTTGGCTCATAGGGAGTTCCCTGGGTCCCCAGAATCATC
The DNA here is from genome assembly GCA_004363435.1 of Platanista minor. Taxonomy (NCBI): domain Eukaryota; kingdom Metazoa; phylum Chordata; class Mammalia; order Artiodactyla; family Platanistidae; genus Platanista; species Platanista minor. The sequence continues at coordinate 17,890 of RJWK010037096.1, read as the reverse complement.
CAATGGTCATTTCTCTGGGACCTGGCCCTGAATAATATCATAGGTATGGATATACTTGGCTGTTCTTAAACTCCAACAGAAGTTCTGACGATGAAAAATGTCACCTGCCACATCAGTAAACAAAGGATGTTGCAGCCATCGAGCCGGCAAACACTACAGCCACACCCAGCTATGCACCCTGAGGGGATCCAAGGAGAGAAAAGCAGGATACTGGCCCTAGATAACTGAGGTGCATATCAAAGGAATGATTTCAATGAACCCAGACTCTGTGCATCTTCCCATACTCAGAAAAGCACTAAATTCATTAACTTGAGATGTCTGGTTTTCTTTAATTAACATTAATCTTTTGATATTCTGACTCTCTGGTTTTTGTTGCAAAAGCTCCTATATATCCTGGCTGCTCTCTTACCTCTTTGGAGCAGTCCCTCAGAGCTATCTGAGAAGCCATCTTCCGGGCTTCAGTCCTTGGAAAATCCACCAAATAAAACATAATTCTCAACTTTTAGGTTTTGTGTGTGTGTGTGTGTGTGTGTGTGTGTGTGTGTGTTTCAGTTGACAGTTCCTTCTCCTGATTAGTAGATTATATTGTAGTGGGAAAGGCCACATGGAAATACCTGACACTGTGGCCAAGTTAGTAAATCAAAAACAGTATTGCGTCTTGGAGGGAATGGCAGATATTAAAGTCTCAGAAAATGCAGGGGTGAGAGTCCCCACTATATCCCAAATTAATTCACTAATCAAGCAGATAAATTCTGTTTGCTGTGCAGAATGTGGATATTTAACATGGGCTCAGATACATGGTGTGTGGCCATTGATCTAACAAACTGTTTTCATTCCTATTTCTATTAAGAAGGAAGGTGAAAAAAAAAAGTTGCAGTCATTTGGAACAGCAGTATACTTTTATGGTCTTGCTTCAGGGCTACATTAACTCTCCTGCCATCTATCATAATATATTTAGAAGAGATCTGGACCATCTGAACATTTACAGAACACTACATTAGTATGCTCTATGGGTAACATCATGTTAACAGAACCAAATGAGCAAGAAGTTGCAAATATGTTAGAGGTTTTAATTAAATGCATATGAACTACAGAGGATAGGAAATAAAACCTATGAAGAATCAGGGCCCACTATATTGGTAAAGTTTTGAGGGGCCCAATGGTCCAAGCTATGCTGGGATGTCCCCTGCAAAATTACTGCATCTCACACCTAAGAGGACTTAGGAGTGTAGAAAGCTAAGAAGAAAGCATCTTTGGGTCTGTGGCAGAATATTCCATTGGAAACAACAGTGCTCTGACCTGTAGTAGATGTCATGAAAGACTACCAGATGTGAGTGGGATCCAGGGCAGGAAAATGTGCCTATGAAAGCAGTTCTACCACTTGGGCCAGAGTCTTGTGAAACTACTATTGTTCTCACATTTCTGGATGGTCCTGGCTTTCTGAATAAAGAGTGATTGAATAGCAATCTTAAATACAGATCTCCCCTGAGGCCATCTGTTTATATGCCAAAGTGGTGGATAAAAGCCAGAGACCTGGGGGCACCGTCAAGATGGCGGAGGAGTAAGAGGTGGAGATAACCTTCCTCCCCACAAATACATCAAAAATACATCTACATGTGGAACAACTCCTACAGAACGCCTACCAAACGCTGGCAGAAGACCTCAGACTTCCCAAAAGGCAAGAAACTCCCCATGTACCTGGGCAGGGCAAAAGAAAAAAGAAAAAACAGAGACAAAAGAATAGGGACGGGACCTGCACCTCTGGGAGGGAGCTGTGAAGGAGGAAAGGTTTCCATGCACTAGAAGCCCCTTCACTGGTGGAGACAGGGGGTGGTGGGGAGGAAGCTTCAGAGCCATGGAGGCGAGCACAGCAAAAGGGATGCAGAGGGCAAAGCGGAGAGATTCCCGCACAGAGGATTGGTGCCGACCAGCACGCACCAGCCTGAGAGGCTTGTCTGCTCACCCGCTGGGGTGGGCAGGGCCTGGGAGCTGAGGCTCGGGCTTCAGAGGTCAGATTCCAGGGAGAGGACTGGGGTTGGCGGCGTGAACACAGCCTGAAGGGGGTTAGTGAGCCACAGATAGCCGGGAGGGAGTCTGGGGAAAAGTCTGGAACTGTCTAAGAGTCAAGAGCCCATTGTTGTGGGGTGTGGGAGGAGAGGGGACTCAGAGCACCGCCTAAACAAGCTCCAGAGATGGGCGCGAGCTGCGGCTTGCAGTGCAGACACCAGAGACGGGCATGAAACACTAAGGCTCCTGCTGCAGCCATCAAGAAGCCTGTGTGCAAGCACAGGTCACTATCCACACCTCCCCTCCCAGGAGGCTGTGCAGTCTGCCACTGCCAATGTCCCGTGATCCAGGGACAAATGCCCTGGGAGAACACATGGCACACCTCAGGCTGGTGCAATGTCATGCTGGCCTCTGCTGCTGCAGGCTCGCCCCATATCCTGTACCCCTCCCTCCACCTGGCCTGAGTGAGCCAGAGCCACCTAATCAGCTGCTGCTTTAACCTCGTCTTGTCTGGGTGAAGAACAGATGCCAGAGGGTGACCTACATGCAGAGGCGGGGCCAAATCCAAAGCTGAACCCCAGGAGCTGTGTGAACAAAGAAGAGAAAGGGAAATCTCTCCCAGCAGCCTCAGGAGCAGCAGATTAAATCCCCACAATCAACTTGATGTACCCTGCATCTGTGGAATACCTGATTAGACAACAAATCATCCCAAAATTAAGGCAGTGGACTTTGGGAGCAATTGTAGACTTGGGGTTTGCTTTCGGGTTTTAAGTTTATCCTAGGTTAATATTTAGAATTTATTATCATTGGTAGATTTGTTTATTGATTTGGTTGCTCTCTTTCTTTTTTTCTTTATACATACATATATATATATATATATATATATAGTTTTTATTTTTTCCTTTTTCACTTTTGGTGAGTGTGTATGCGTATGCTTCTTTGTGTGATTTTGTCTGTATAGCTTTGCTTTTACCATTTGTCCTAGGATTCTGTAGGTCTGGTTTTTTTGTTTGTTTTTTCGTTTGTTTTTTTCTTTTTTTTAGTATAGTTCTTAGTGATTGTTATCATTGGTGGATTTGTTTATTGGTTTGATTGCTCTTTTCTTTCTTTTTTATTTTTTATAATATATTTAAAAAATTTTTTTAATAACTTTATTTTATTTTATTTTTCTCTCTTCTGAGCCATGTGGCTGACGGGGCTTTGGTGCTCCAGCCGGGTGTCAGGCCTGAGCCTCGTAGGTGGGAGAGCCGAGTTCAGGAAATTGGTCCACCAGAGACCTCCCAGTCCCTTGTAATATCAAATGGCAAAAGCTGTCCCAGAGATCTCCACTTCAACACTAAGACCCAGCTCCACTCAATGAACGGAAAGCTACAGTGCTGGACACCCTATGCCAAACAACTAGCAAGCTAGGAACACAACCCCCATTAGCAGAGAGGCTGCCTAAAATCAACATAAGTTCACAGACACCCCAAAACACACCACCAGATGTGGTCCTGACCACCAGAAAGACAAGATCCAGCCTCATCCACCAGAACATAGGCACCAGGAAGCCTACACAACCCAATGAACCAACCTTACCCACTGGTGGCAGACACCAAAAACAACGGGAACTATGAACATGCAGCTTGCAAAAAGGAGACCTCAAACGCAGTAAGATAAGTAAAATGAGAAGACAGAGAAATACACAGCAGATGAAGGAGCAACGCAAGAACCCACAAGACCAAACAAATGAAGAGGAAATAGGCAGTCTACCTGAAAAAGAATTCAGAATAATGATAGTAAAGATAGCCAAAATCGTGCAAATAGAATGGAGAAAATACAAGAGACATTTAACAAGGACCTAGAAGAAGTAAAGAGCAAACAAACAATGATGAAAAACACAATAAGTGAAATTAAAAATTCTCTAGAAGGAATCAATAACAGAATAACTCAGGCAGAAGAACGGATAAGTGACTGGGAAGATAAAATAGTGGAAATAACTACTGCAGAGCAGAATAAAGAAAAAAGAATGAAAAGAATTGAGGACAGTCTCAGACATATGGGACAACATTAAACACCAACATTCGAATTTTAGGGGTCCCAGAAGAAGAAGAGAAAAAGACAGGGTCTCAGAAAATATTTCAAGAGACTATACTTGAAAACTTCCCTAATATGGGAAAAGAAATAGTCAGTAAGTCCAGGAAGTGCAGAGAGTCCCATACAGCATAAATCCAAGGAGAAACACGTCAAGACACATATTAATTAAGCAATCAAAAATTAAATACAAAGAAAAAATATTAAAATCAGCAAGGGAAAAGAAACAAATAACATACAAGGGAATCGCCATAAAGTTAACAGCTGATTTCTCAGCAGAAACTCTGCAAGCCAGAAGGGAGTGGCAGGACATATTTAAAGTGATGAAAGAGAAAAACTTACAATCAAGATTACTCTACCCAGCAAGGATCTCATTAAGATTCAATGGAGAAATTAAAACCTTTACAGACAAGCAAAAGCTAAGAGATTTCAGCACCACCAAACCAGCTTTACAGCAAATGCTAAAGGAACTTCTCTAGGCAGGAAACATAAGAGGAGGAAAAGACCTACAATAACACCCCCAAAACAATTAAGAAAAGGGTAATAGGTATATACATATCAATAATTACCCTAAATGTGATTAAATGCTCCAACACAAAGGTACAGACTGGCTGCTTGGATACAAAAACAAGATCCATATATATGCTGTCTACAAGAGAACCACTTCAGACCTAGGGACACATACAGACTGAATGTGAGGGGATGAAAAAGATATTCCATGCAACTGGAAATCAAAAGAAAGCTGGAGTAGCGATTCTCATATCAGACAAAATAGACTTTAAAACAAAGAATATTACGAGAGTCAAAGAAGGACAGTACATAATGATCAAGGGATCAACCCAAGAAGAAGATGTAACAATTGTAAATATTTATGCACCCAACATAGGAGTACCTCAATACATAAGGCAAATGGTAACAGCCATAAAAGAGGAAATCGACAGTAACACAATAATAGTGGGGCACATTAACACCCCACTTTCACCAATGGACAGATCATCCAAAATGAAAATAAAAAAAGGAAACACAAGCTTTAAGTGATACATTAAACAAGATGGACTCAATTGATATTTATAGGACATTCCATCCAAAAACAACAGAATCATATCAAGTACCTTTTTTGACCACAAAGCTATGAGACTAGATATCAAGTACAGGAAAACAAACCGTAAAAAATTACAAACACATGGAGGCTAAACAATACACTAGTAAATAACCAAGAGATCACTGAAGGAATCAAAAAGGAAATCAAAAAATACCTAGAAACAAATGATAATGTAACCACGATGACCCAAAACCTATGGGATGCAGCAAAAGCAGTTCTAAGAGGAAAGTTTATAGCAATACAATCCTACCTGAAGAAATAAGAAACATCTCAAATAAATAACCTAAACTTACACCTAAAGCAATTAGAGAAAGAAGACCAAGAAAACCCCAAAGTTAGCAGAAGGAAAGAAATCATAAAGAACAGATCAGAAATAAATGAAAAAGAAATGAAGGAAACGACAGCAAAGATCAATAAAACTAAAAGCTGGTTCTTTGAGAAGATAAACAAAATTGATAAACCGTTAGCCAGACTTATCAAGAACAAAAGTGAGAAAACTCAAATCAACAGAACTAGAAATGAAAAAGGAGAAGTAACAACTGACACTGCAGAAATACAAAGGATCATGAGAGATTACTACAAGGCAACTATATGCCAATAAAATGGACAACCTGGAAGAAATGGACAAATTCTTAGAAAAGCACAACCTTCTGAGACTGAACCAGGAAGAAATAGAAAATATGAACAGACCAATCACAAGCACTGAAATTGAAACTGTGATTTAAAATCTGCCAACAAATAAAAGCCCAGGACCAGATTGCTTCACAGGTGAATTCTATCAAACATTTAGAGGAGAGCTAACACCTATCCTTCTCAAACCCTTCCAAAATATAGCTGAGGGAGGAACACTCCCAAACTCATTCTTCAAGGCCAACATCACCCTGATACCAAAACCAGACAAAGATGTCACAAAAAAAGAAAACTACCGGCCAATATCGCTGATGAACACAGATGTAAAAATCCTCCACAAAATAGTAAGCAAACAGAATCCTGCAGCACATTAAAAGGATCGTACACCATGATCAAGTGGGGTTTATCCCAAGAATGCAAGGATTCTTCAGTATATGCAAATCAATCAATGTGATACACCATATTAACAAATGGAAGGATAAAAACCATATGATCATCTCAACAGATGCAGAAAAAGCTTTCAAAAAACATCAACACCGATTTATGATAAAAATCCTCCAAAAAGTGGGCATAGAGGAAACTTAACTCAACATAATAAAGGCCATATATGACAAACCCACAGCCAACATCATCCTCAATGGTGAAAAACTGAAAGCATTTCCACTAAGATCAGGAACAAGACAAGGTTGCCCACTCCTACCACTAGTATTCAACATAGAATTGGAAGTTTAAGCCACAGCAATCAGAAAACAAAAAGAAATAAAATGAATCCAAATCGGAAAAGAGGAAGTAAAGCTGTCACTGTTTGCAGATGACATGATACTATACGTAAAGAATCCTAAAGATGCTACCAGAAAACTATTAGAGCTAATCAATGAATTTGGTAAAGTAGCAGGATACAAAATTAATGCACAGAAATCTCATGCATTCCTATACACTCATGATGAAAAATCTGAAAGAGAATTAGGAAGCATGCCCATTTACCATTGCAACAAAAAGAACAAAATACCTAGGAATAAACCTATCTAAGGATACAAAAGACCTGTATGCAGAAAACTATAAGACACTGATGAAAGATATTAAAGATGATACAAACAGATGGAGAGATAAACCATGTTCTTGGATTGGAACAATCAACACTGTGAAAATGACTATATTACCCAAAGCAATCTACATGTTCAATGCAATCCCTATCAAATCACCACTGGCATTTTTCACAGAACTAGAACAAAAAAAATTCACAATTTGAATGGAAACACAAAAGACCCCGAATAGCCCAAGCAATCCTGAGAAAGATAAATGAAGCTGGAGGAATCAGTCTCCCAGACTTGTGACTATACTATACTATAAAGCTACAGTAATCAAGACAGTATGGTATTGGCACAGAAACAGAAATATAAATCAATGGAACAGCATAGAGCGCCCAGAGATAAACCCATGCACATATGGTCACCTTATCTTTGATAAAGGAGGCAAGAATATACAATGGAGAGAAGACAGCCTCTTCAATAAGTGGTGCTGGGAAAACTGGACAGCTACATGGAAAAGAATGAAATTAGAACACTCCCTAACACCATACACAAAAATCAACTCAAAATGGATTAAAGACTTAAATGTAAGGCCAGACACTATAAATCTCTTAGAGAAAAACATTGGCAGACCACTCTATGACATAAATCACAGCAAGATCCTTTTTGACCCACCCCCTAGAGAAATGGAAATAAAAACAAAGAATAACAAATGGGACCTAATGAAACGTGAAAGCTTTTGCACAGCAAAGGAAACCATGTATAAGACAAAAAGGCAACCCTCAGAATGGGAGAAAATATTTGCAAATGAAGCAACTGACAAAAGGATTAATCTTGAACATATACAAGCAGCTCATGCAGGTCAGTATCAAAAAAACAAACAACCCAATCCAAAAATGGGCAGAAGACTAAATAGACATTTCTTCAAAGATATACAGATTTTCAACAAACACATGAAAGGATGCTTAACATCACTAATCATTAGAGAAATGTGAATCAAAACTGCAATGAGGTATCACCTCACACCAGTCAGAATGGCCACAAACAATAAATGCTGGAGAGGGTGTGGAGAAAAGGGAGCCCTCTTGTACTGTTAGTGGGAATATAAATTGATACAGCCACTATGGAAAACAGTATGGAGGTTCCTTAAAAAACTAAAAATAGGACTACCATATGACCCAGTAATCCCGTTACTTGGCATATACCCTGAGAAAACAATAATTCAAAAAGAGACATGCACCACAATGTTCATTCCTGCACTATTAACAACAGCCAGGACATGGAAGCAACCTAAGTGTCCAGCGACAGATGAATGGATAAAGAAGATGTGCCACATATATACAACGGAATATTACTCGGCCATAAAAAGAAATGAAATTGAGTTATTTGTAGTGAGGTGGATGGACCTAGAGTCTGTCATACAGAGTGAAGAAAGTCAGAAAGAGAAAAGCAAATACTGTGTGCTAACACATATATATGGAATGTAAAAAGAGAAAATGGTTCTGAAGAACCTAGGGGCAGGACGTGAATAAAGACACAGATGTAGAGAATGGACTTGAGGACACGGGGTGGGGGAAGGGTAAGCTGGGATGAAGTGAGTGAGTGGCATGGACATATATACACTAGCAAATGTAAAATAGACAGCTAGTGAGAAGCCACCACATAGAAGAGGGAGATTAGCTCGGTGCTTTGTGTCCAACTAGAGAGGTGGCATACGGAGGTTGGGAGGGAGACACGAGAGGGAGGAGATATGGGGATATATGTATATGTATAGCTGATTCACTTTGTTATACAGCAGAAACTAACACACCATCGTAAAGCAATTCTACTCCAATAATGATGTTAAAAAAAAAAAAAAAAAAAAAAGCTAGGGACTTTTTCTTCTCCTCCCTGGAGAAAATGTGTTTATATTCCAGAGCAAAAGTCTCCTTCTGGAGAGGAGGAAGGCAGATGTGTCAGCTGCCCTATAAGTTCTACTTGGCCTAATTTCAGGGTTCATATTCTATAGTGCAAGCTCAGCAGAAGTGACCCTTGGCCCTCACTGTGTTGCCCCAGCGGGAGGTAGGGCGCAGTTAAGATGCTCTGTGGGTAAACTGTCTGTTCTCTCACCCAGAAGTCTGCAGTTTCTCTTAGGAGAGAGATAGATGGCAGATAGATAGGTAGATAGATAGATAGATAGATAGATAGATAGATAGAGACAGGAAGAAGAAAGGCCAGCTAACTTATAAGTAGAATAACATCTCAGATCCTTCACAGTTTCAGACTTAAAAATGTGAACCACAATTTTAGGTGGAAAAAAACCCATGTTGTGTGGAATTTTTGGAAAGCCCCAGTAGGAACTTCACAGCATAAATCCCACGGGTTTTGGAGCTAGACCATGTTAGCTCCAAAAAAGAATTAAGCACCATGTGTAAGAACAGCCTCTGGGTTGCTTTTTGTCCCCTAGCGAGATGGAGACCATGTCGGTGGCCGGCATGAGCCAGGAAAGAGCGTATGTAATTTTTATAAGGAGGCAGAGGACGAAGAGTCTAAAAGTGACTGTGGAGTGTGCACAGCTGTTCAGATGCTGCTCCTCAGCTCTGAGAGATAAGAAGAGAGAGCGTACGTAGATTTGCCTGGAAGAAGCAAAGGCTAATCAGGGTCTTCTAGGGAAAACAAGACTTCATCTAACTCCAAAGTGCACAAAATGTTCTGTGAAGAGTTTTAGGATCTCGGAGGTTCGTTAGCAACGGAGTGGTAGCTTTAGGGAAAGAGTTTAGGGAGAATAGAAGAGAGAGAGCATGGGGTCAGGGAACAGAAACTTAAAGTAGTATTGACATAAGAATAAGTCAAAACACTGGTTAATCCCAGGAGTCCATGTTCCGGTGACAGGTGCAAAAAATAAGGACATAGGACAGGTTGATCTTGGGTGCCAAAGAGAAAAGCATGCTAGTGAATGGGAGGCATGTGGTCAACATGATAGGTGATTTTATGTGTCATCTTGACTGACCTAAGGGATGCCCAGACAGCTGGTTAAACATTATTTCTGGGTGTGAAACAATGTTGTGTATTTCCTGAAGAGATTAGCATTTGAATCAATAGATTGAGTAAAGAAGATCCACCCTCACCAAAGTGGGCCGGCGTCATCTCATCCTTGGAGGGCCCAAATGGAATAAAAAATGGCAAAGGAAAGGTGAATTCTTGCTCTCTCTTTTGGAGGTGGACTTCTATCTTTTCCTGCCCTCAGACTCTGGAGCTCCTGGTTCTCAGGTCTTCAGACTCTGGGACTTACACCAATGGTCCCCTGGCTCTCAGGACTCTGGCCTGGGACAGGGAATTACACCATTGGGTTCCCTGGTTCTCAGGTCTTTGAGCTCAGCCTGAATTATACTATTCGCTCTCCTGGTCCTCTAGCTTATGGATGACAGATTGTGGAACTTTTTGGCCTCCAAAAACACATGCGCCAAATTTCCTTAGTAAATCTCCTCTTACATTAATTATCTCTATGTATCCCATTGCTTCTGTTCCTTTGCAAAGCCCTGACGAATACAGTCAGCTTGGGACTTGACTGTCACCAGGATGGAAAGCTGAGCAATAGCAGCTACACAACAGAGTAGGGCCATTTTTAAACAGCCACTGACTGACTAAGGGCATCAGAGGGAGAGATTCCTCATCTCTCTGGGGTGGATAGGAACTCAGCTGTGTGTTCTTTTCTCCCAAACATGCCTATTTTCAGAGAGAATTGATCAAACTCTAGAAAGTCTGCCAGGCCCACTTTTCCCTTTTAAGCACAAGTGATTCTATATTGAGCCCGTGAGACAAAAGCAAAAAACCTCAACTGCTTAGACACAGAGGTAAAGTAACTATGTCTAGGTGAAAATGCAGGGGCCATTGTGGATGATAATGGAACTAACCCAATCAAATTCTTGGGGAAGTATGAGAGGTCCAGGTACACAGAGAAGCCCGTGTCGCATGCACTTATGCTATCTCCCAATGAAACTAAGCTACTCTCCCAGGGCTACCTGATGCCTATTGCACTGGAAGACTAGACGCTGGAGACTATCTATATGGTAACACCCACATCAGCCTAGATCCCCATGGGCTCACCCTCACTGGTGCCGTTTTTCTTATTAATAAAAATAATTATGGCCTAAGAGCTCACATTTCCTGAGGGCTTAAAATATGCCAAGCACTGGTCTGTGTTTTATAAACTTTATCTTTTTTTATACTTAAACAACTTGATTTTTTTGGTTCCATTTTTAAAACCTTATGTCACAGAAAGGAAACCAAGGTACAAAGAAGTTAAGAAGTCACACAACTGATAAATTGTAGAACTTGATTTCAAACTCAGGTGGTTAACTTCAGAGCCTGGGCATTCAGCCACTAACCATGTTGTTCTGTTTCTCCTTTCTCTCTGCTTATTCCCCTTTTTCCTTTGAGAATCTCTGTTAGGACAGCTGCAGTTATTTGTTGCAGTCGTAATATTAGGTTTGCTCACCCAGGAATAAGTGGCAAGACAGAGGGCACCAATGAGAAAGAAGTTAACATGGGTTAATGTGAACGGAGCCAACTCATTTAGAAAGAAAATAATTTTTTGTTCACAGGAGCAGAAAGTGGAGGACAATTAGGGCACAGTTCGGCTGCCACCTTAACCCTTTTAGCCAAGTTGTAAAAAGCTGTAAATCTATTTTGGTATTATAGATACAAAACCTAAATTTTAATTCCAGACTTTTTATTTAGTAAAAAATGGAATATTTATCACATATGTAATTTTAGATGTTTTAATGTCCATTTGCTTGTTTAACTATGTGTCAAATATCAATCATATTGATCTCTAAGGGACAGATTTATCAATAGATTTATCATGCGTTACCTCCTCCCTCATTCCTCATCCTTGAAATCCAGCCACCATGTTGTGCAGAAGCTCAGGCCACAAGGAGAGAACATGTGTAAGTGTTACAGCTGATAACCCCAGTTAAGGACTCAGTGGACAGCAGGATTGACTGGTAAATGAATGGGCAAGCATTCAGATGAAACCAGCACCTGGGCCACAAGGCCTCTTTCTGAGCAAAAAAAGCCATCCTTTCAACCTTCAGTTCTCATATTAAATGTTACTTCCTTAAACAGTTTACTCTGAACTCTCAGATTAATTTGCCCTTTTATGCATTATCATCATGCCTTATGGATTCCCTCCATAATACATATGGAATATATCTACTTGTATAACTATTCATTAAAATTCTGTGCCCCCCTTACAAAGGTGGTAGGGGCTGTTTTTGTCCCCAGTATTCTAATTCTGACACTCAGTAGATGTTCAATTCATATTCATTATGTAAATTAATTGTTACTCCAGTATTGTAATGGTTAGGGGCTGAGGCCCAAATAGTCTGAGTCCCTAGCATCTCAGAAAGACTTTGGTGTTTGACACCTCAGAAGACTGGAAGGGTGATCGTAGAAGACTGTCCAAATAGCATGGTTTTCAGTTTTGCATTTATAATTTTGTGATATAGTGTGTGGGTTTTTTTAAAACATAAATAACTCATCTGAGCAAATTTTATTGTAAAATTACTTTTCTTCCTTTGGAACATACAAATGACTTCTTCCACAATGTCTTTGCTTCTTTCTCTGCTGCACTCTCCTATCATTTTATCATTCAGAGAACGAGGCTATGGTACAAAAGGTGAAAAAGAAAGGAGGGCATCCAGAAGACAGACACTGCAAATTTAATCCTGACTAAACGGCTGATGGGCTGGGTGACCTAGACCTGGGCATGTTTTAAATCTTCCTAGATCTGAGGCTCAGCAAAGCTGCATAAGCAAAGTTTTCCTGATGGAAAGAGATGCCCATTTATTCCCAGTTATATGTGTAGTGCAATTTGATGCCATGTAAAGCAATGACAAGATCTTGGAGATCATTTTTTTCAGGGGCAGCATGCTGTAGTAGAAAGAATGAGGGCTGTGATGTCAGCTAGACCTTGAATCTGACTCTTACACTTTCAGCTGGGCCTAATCTAAAGTGGTCTATCCTTAGAATTAAATAAAAGAAAGCATGTAAAACACACCATACAGTAAGCCCTCACTAATTGTAATCGCTTTACCTGATAAATATTAAGGAATCAAAGCTATAGTGAGCTGTTCTGTCATTTTTTTTTTTTTTTTTTTTGCGGTACGCTGGCCTCTCACTGTCGTGGCCTCTCCCGCTGGGGAGCACAGGCTCCGGACGTGCAGGCTCAGCGGCCATGGCTCATGGGCCCAGCCGCTCTGCGGCATGTGGGATCTTTCTGGACCGGGGCACGAACCCGTGTCCCCTGCATCAGCAGGCTGACTGTCAAGCACTGCGCCACCAAGGAAGCCCTGTTCTGTATTTTAATTGAATCAATGTAAGTATTCTGGTTGTAATATTGTACTATATTTTTACAAGATGTTACCTTTGGAGGAAACTGGGTAAAGAGTACATGGGATCTCTCTGTGTTACCCCTTATAACTGTGTGTGAATCCACAATTATCTCAAAACAAAAAGTTTAATTTTTAAAAGTCTCTAGAGAGAGGGAGGAGAACCTCAATTCATACAGTGGCAGAGCTGGGGGAGACTTTAGAAATGCGATTATTCATTCCCCATCATTTCACAAATGGTGTAAAGAGTCATTCCATAAATGATGTAAGGAAGCCCAATGTAGTTAGTTAAGTGACCTGGGTAACACATAGCTAGTAACTGACAGAAGCCACAAAACATGCTCAGTGTCCCAGTTGAAGGTTGGGTTTATAACACAAATCCAAGTGTATTTCTGAAGAGGACTCCTCAACATCTAAGTATTCTTTATTGTTCTAACTCTGGGGCTGCTGTATTTGTATCTACAGCCTTTATAGAGATGACTATTTTTTTCTGAACAGTCTTAGTGATTCTCCGTACTATTGGAGAATTTCATAAAGTCCCTTCATGTTGTACTTTAAGAAAGCATCTTTTGGCAAATAACCTTGAAATCCTGGACTCAGGCTTAAATAAGTAACCAGAACTTAGGATTTCTGGTGTCAATTTTCTGTTGCTGCTCTTTGGCAGAAATGCCTTTGATAGGTCATGTGCATCAAGTCTTACTGTCTATAGGACAAAAATAATGCTGTAGCTAGTGACATATCCACCTCTTCTTTGGTTGGAATATGATGAATGGGAAAAATTCAACATTTACAAATAAAACAAGTTGGATATATTAATTTTAATACTTAATTTAAAACATCATTCAGGGCCAAGAAGGGCTTTTGTGTAGTATGTCTTAAAGACCCCAGTGATCTCCTTCTCAAAAGGCTCTATCTACATCTTTGACTGGGTTCTCTTTCTGTAACTTTGCTATTGTTTTTGTTCATATGGGTTACCTCTAGATATAAGCATCTCAGAAAAGGATTTTTTTTGTTGTTGTTACCACCAATGTTTTACACTGCTTCCCAGCAGAAAACCTGCTGAAACTAACATCCTGTGGTTATAAGACACATGATAATTTTGTTGGAAGAAGCATTAAGCCACAGTAAGGAAGGGCTGTTCTTCACGGGCCATGGTGATGGGAACCTTAACGCAAGAGCACACCTGAGTTAGGGGCGTGTATGCGGGGGAAGCAGTAAATGAAAATGGGGAGAGAAATATTAAAAAGGCTTAAGAGAACGATGTCTCAGAAATACATTCTACTATTTTACTGTTTTCTTCAATGTAAGTATTTACCGTCAACATAATGGTGTTAAAAATATACAGATAGTATTTTCCTAAGAATATCAAGGGGAATTTAATTAAGAAATATAAAAGTATCATGTATATAGTAAAATAAATGTCTTAACAAATGTTAGGTGTGACTCATCAGAAACATACTAAAATTATTAAAATTAACATGCAAGTGATGAGGAGGTACAAGATGTAAATGTTTTCCCACCAAAAATCATTTGCACATATTAAAGAACCAGACATATGTTTTAATGCCTTAACTGTAAGCTCTGATGTTAAAATGGAATCTCTTTTTCCATTAGTTGACTTTAAAATCCAGCTAGAATAATTTATGTACATTCCTCACTTCTACAAAAACAATTATTCAAATTTCTCTTCCATTCTTTCGGTTGTGTACTAGCATACCTCTGCATAAGTGGATATACCTGAGCCCTCAACAGATGAATCACACTTAAAGCTAACAGCACGACACAGCAGTTAGAGATGAAGAACTGCATAGTAGCTCATTCTGTGGCTGTTTTGGTATAGCTACAATCAAGCCACTGATCGAATTCTATTTGAATTCACTGTGTTTAGAACTGCATTAGAAAATATGAAAGCATTCTTTTATGTTTTTTCTCAAGTATGTGCAATTATTTATTACTGAGAATTTCACATCTAAATGCAACAGTGTTTTAGGACAAAAGGATGCATGACACTCATAATGTTTTAGCATATGTGACAATGTTTACCAAACACTATTTTCCTGATATGAGTGAAATCTCTACAATGGTGGGAAAAAAAATTAGGACATTGTTTCCACCACTACCTTGCTTCTTTAACACCCCCCCCCTTTTTTTTAATCATAAAAGGAATAAAACTCTAACACCTCAGAAAAAGAGCAAAACACGATAGTCTCTTTCAAACTTTAACTCCATTTAAGGTTGACCTTCATATCATTATAAAAGTTTACTGTGTATCCTCAAAAACCAATTTCTTTTAAGTTATAAACACCTACAGATCTTATACAGACAGGTACCTACATGCACACACACACAGATTTATTATATAATTTATATTGTTTTGTGACTTGTTTTCTTTACCTAATAGGTTATATAAATTAAAATTTTATTAATCATATTTGGGGTATTTCCAATTACTTGCTATTACAAACATAATGGTATGAGTATCCTCCTACTATATTTTATATATATGTAAAAATATGATTATCATACAGTTTCCTAAAACTTAATGTACTTAATCCATTTTTAACTTTGATAGATATTACCACATTTCTTTCCAAAAAGACTAGACACATTTATACTCTCACCAGTAGTAAACCACGGTGTCTTTCCCACTGCCTCATTTTAAATCTCACAGGCCAGCTCTTCCCAATAGAATTTTCTGCAATTATGGAATTATGTCCTATATTTGTGCTATTTAATACAGTAGCCCCTAGCTATATGTAGCTATTTATTACTTGAAATTTGGCTAGCACAATTAAGGAATCAAATCTTAAATTTTATTTAAATTATTTTAAATTTAAATAGCTGCATGTGGCTAGTGTCTACCATATTGAACAGCACAGTTATACACAGAATGGGATCTGGTGTAATTTGTATTTCTCTGTTTATTCACAAAGCTGATCCTTTTTCACACTTTTAAAGTGGTCTATTTTTCACTTTAAATTATCTGCTAAATTTTGTTTGTATACTTTGCGATTTTTCTATTGTATTGTATGTCTTCATCTTATTGATTTATAACTAATATTTCTCTTGTATGCTTATTTCTATGGCATGTTTATTAACACTTAATCTACTACATAGGCTGCAAATATTTTGTTCCAGGCTCTTATTTATTCATAGATTTTTCTCCCACTAGGTACTATCATGAATTACACAGTTTCTTTCTCAGTATACTATCTGGCTGGTAATGACTTGTGTATATGAAAACTACTGGGTTTTGTATATTTATTTTATATTTTGTCACTTCACAACTATTAGTACTAATTTTTGGTATTTTCATTAAAATTATTTTCTACTAATTTATTTTATAAGTTCTTCTGTCTCTTTCTCTCATTCCTCTCCTGTTGGAACTCCCACTTTGTGTATGTTGTTACACCTGAAGGTGTCCCACAGGTCCCTTGGTCTCTACTCATCTTTTTCATTTTTTCTTTCTGCTCCTTACACTGAATAATCACAACAGATCTATATTAAATTTCACCTATTCTTTCTTCTGCCATTACAAATTTTTTATTGAGTCCCCCTAGTAAGCTTCTCATATATGTTATTTTAGTTCTTAAGTAAAATATTTTTACTTAACTATGTTGGTATTTCTCTCTTTATTGATATTCTATTTGAGACATCATTCTTATACTTTCCTTTCATTCTCTAGATATAGTATCCTTTAGTTCTTGAAGGTATTTATAATCACTGATTTAAAATCTTTGACGAGTAAGTCCAATGTCTAACCTTTCTCAAGGGCAGTTTCTGTTGATTGTTTTCCACCCTAGGTATGAGGCACACTTCTATATTTTTGTGTGTTTCAATTTTTTATTGAGAAATAAAACTTTCAAAATAACATATTGTGGCAAATCTGGAAACCAGATAGAAATCAGACTTCCTCCATGCTCCAAGATTTGTTGCTATTGCTGTTGTGGTTGTTTTTTCTTTTAGTTTATGACTTTCCTTTTGCTAGTTTGTGACTTTCCTGAACTAATTCAGTTAATCTGTGTTCTCTGCTGTGTGTAGCCACTTAAGTCTCTATTCAGTTAGTTTAGTCATCAGCTAATGATTATACTGAGATTTCCTTAAATGTCTTAGACAAATAAGTCTTATAGCCTTTTCAAGGGCATCTGTGTTTACGTTTGGGCACATCTTCAACACTCCAGCAGACAATTTACAACTCTCTCTTAACCTTCAATTCCTGTTGTAGAGAATCAAAGTCAGCCGCAGGTGAGAGACTTGGGCCTTCTCAGGTGTTTGCTAGGCATGCTCACAATGTTGTACCTGCTTGTGACTTTCTAGGCTACAAGGAATACAAGGAGCTTTACAAAGCCCTCTAAAGTCCTCTTGTTCCCCAGTTTTCATTTTAAATTTCTTTGTCAGCTTTTTATTAGCCCCAAGTGGTATTTCCACTTCAGGAAGCTATGATTTTAAACAACTGTCAGTTATTGTTTTAGACACATACCCTGGGGATATGACTATTAAAGACATAGACCTACTAGAGAATGGACTTGAGGATACGGGGAGGGGGAAGGGTAAGCTGTGATAAAGTGAGAGAGTGGCATGGACATATGTACACTACCAAACGTAAAATAGATAGCTAGTGGGAAGCAGCTGCATAGCACAGGGAGATCAGCTCAGTGCTTTGTGATCACCTGGATGGG
>RJWK010037095.1:0-21418 GCA_004363435.1 Platanista minor | reverse complement strand
CAACGGAGAAAAAAATCCAAACTCGTTTGACTGTATTCATGAACATTTCTGCAAATGGAACATCATTTTGCCATTATGATAATCAGATAAATGTGTTTTGTTTGGTTCAGAAGGATTTAAGAATTTTTGACTTAATTATGGAATTTTCATTTTAAATCTGAAACATATGGGTATATATTTAGATACGACATAACATCCTCAAGTGTGCAAAAAGGAGCATCCTGACAGATGTTCACAGTGGATTGGATATAGAAGAAATATCAGGTGTGTTTTAAGTTATGGCAGCAGCTAGTTTAACTATATTGCCAAAGAAGAGAAGAGAGCTTAACTTCTGCCTTGCCTCTCCCAGTTCATTGCATTTCTCAAATGCACTTTCCTCCAAAGATGTAGTTTTCCTGCCAAGGGTGACCTTTATGAGTAGTCAGAATAGATTGGTTTCAGGACTCAATGTGTTTTTCTGGGATGGTTGGACATCTGTAGTGCCAATAAAACAAACCAACAAATGCTCCTTACTCCAAAGCTAAGGATTAAAATCCTCCCATCCTTTTTTAGGGCTTTGGTTCTTGTTATATAAAAACATTCCTCAAAAAGCAATTATTTAATGTCTTCTCTGACTTTCCACACTTAGTGTAACTGAAGAATGTTGGTGATTAAATCATTGTTGTATGAAAGCATATAGCTCTATGAATGTTTACTGTGGCTGTGTAGGTCACAGCCAAACACTAAGAACCACCTTAATGTCTGGCAATGGGGCATCGATAAAATAAATCAGCTTACTGCTATGTGATAGCATAGCCACTGAAAATAACATTAAAGAAGGTTTATTACATAACGAGAAAATATTCACCATGTGAGAAGTGAAAAAAGCAGTTTATAAAACACTGTAGGGCTTCCCTCGTGGCGCAGTGGTTGAGAGTCCACCTGCCGATGCAGGGGACACGGGTTCGTGCCCCGGTCCAGGAAGATCCCACATGCCGCGGAGCGGCTGGGCCCGTGAGCCATGGCCACTGAGCCTGCGCGTCCGGAGCCTGTGCTCCGCAACGGGAGAGGCCACAACAGTGAGAGGCCCGCGTACCGCAAAAAAAAAAAAAAAAAAACACTGTAAAATATGATGTCATTATTTTATTTACCATTGCAAATAGGCAAAGAGATACATACCAAAAGGTTAATAGGGGTTATCTCTAGGTGATGGAGCTATGAATAATTTTAATGATCTTTTTACACATATATGTCCTAAATTTTCTACAAATGAAATGATATAAATCAGAACACATATCTGCCCATGGTGAGCACTTGATAAATGCTAGCCCAAATGTTAATTTTTTTATAAATAAATAAATAGAATTATTACATTTAAAAAATTAATTAATTAGTTATTTGCCTGAAGTCCAGTTTTATTGTAATGGCTTCCAAATGCATCTGCCCATCCAAATCATCTGGAGTGTTTGCTAAAATTACTGGCATTCTTTTCTTTTCTTTTTTTTAAATTTTTATTGGGATATAGTTGATTTACAATTGTTGTGTTAGTTTCAGGTGTACAGCAAAGGGAATCTGTTATATATATATATATATATATATATATATATATATATATATATATATATATATACATCTCCACTCTTTTTTAGATTCTTTACATCTATTTTTATTAAACATTAGTTTTAAAAATTCCATTTAAACTTCTGAGATCCGGTTTGTTTAGTGCATGTATGTAGTGGCAGACATCAAATAGAAGTCAGGGAGTAAATATAGGGAAAATGTCCCTCTCTGGTTGGGAGTGGGTAGATGGGAACTGCACCATGGACGGTGGGTTGAGGACACTGAAAGCAGACTTTAATTGCGTACTTTGTGGTGCCATGTGGAGCCATGTTTCTTTGGCATTCGTGAACCCTGATGATGTCATACCCTCACTCACAACAGAAATTCTGGAAGTCTGTGGTCCCTTCCTCCATGGCATTTCACTTCCTTCAGAATTAAGCTTGTAGATATATCTCTAAACCATTGAAAAGACATGAAGAATAATCCTCAACTCTATTTACTTCCTTAAGAAATTTTTTCATCCTTTCTGCCTCTCAACAATATACTATTATCTTCATCATACAATTAAAAGTTTTTTTAAGTTGCTTTTTTATCTTTTTTCTTTTTTTTTTTTTTTGAGTATAGTTGATTTACAATGTTGTGTTAGTTTCAGGTGTACAACAAACGGAATCTGTTAAACATATACATGTACCCACTCTTTTTTTAGCTTCTTTTCCCATATAGGCCTTTACAGAGTATTGAGTAGTGTTCCCTGTGCTATACAGTAGGTCCTTATTAGTTATCTATTTTATACATAGTAGTGTGTATATGTCAATCCCAATCTCCTAAGTGGCTTTTTTTAATTGAAGAAAAAATGTAGAATAATTACTTGTATCTGGTTCTAGAAACTACCTTCAGAGGCTTTTAAAAAAAAAAAAGGGAATATATAATTTACAAGTTGAAACAGTTTGTTCTTCCTTTTTGTTATTTTTTTTCACTGAAATTTCTCTTTCTGCCTTGTGAAATGATAGCTAATTTAACTTAACTGACCTTAATAAGAATTCAAGTTAGGTGTATAAAATGCACATAATTTTTATACTCAAAATTATCAACTCTTCTTCCAAACAGACCTATATTTCAAAGTAAACTCAAAAAATTTAAAACAAAGTTGAAGTTTTATTCCAGAAGCTAATTGAGAAAACATTACTTCCTTACAAGGCTGTTAAAAAACTGATCACCATTTCTCAGCCTAGAAAGAACAGAATTTGTGTATTGTGTGCATGTGTTTCTGTATCTATCTTTGCTTTGCTAAGAAACTCATTAAAATTCATTGTAGAACGTTTGGACGTTATTTTTCAAAGGGAAGAGGAATACAAACGTCAAGAAAAATTGGGAACATTGAGAAGAAGCATTAGGGAAAGAAAATGGAAATTTTAGAAAAAGCTTAAGCATATTCAACAATTATTATGCAATAGCTTCAGACAGAAACTCATTTTGCTTTACTTGAAGCCCTCAACTCTTGTGCAAAAATTGGCTTGCTTGTAAAATGTTCATGTTCGTTTTGTTTAGAGATTGGAAAAGAACCTTCAGGAAAATATTTTGTTTATTAGTTCAGAGAAAGGAAAACATCCTTGGGGGAAAACACGATTTCATGAGATTATTATTCTACCTACCCCTGCAGCCTCTGCTATTCCTAGTTGTCAGCTTCCCAAAAACTCTGTTGAGGTACTTGAACAATGGTTGCACAGAATAAGCATTTACTATGATGGCATCACCGCAGAGGAGCACAGTGGTCTCAATATTTGCCTGTTTCAGGGCTTCCCTGGTGGCGCAGTGGTTGAGAGTCCGCCTGCCGAGGCAGGGGATGCGGGTTCGTGCCCTGGTCCGGGAAGATCTCACATGCCATGGAGCAGCTGGGCCCATCAGCCATGGCTGCTGAGCCTGCACATCTGGAGTGCTCCTCAGCAGGAGAGGCCACAACAGTGAGAGGCCCGCGTACCGCAAAAAAAAAAAAAAAAAATTTGCCTGTTTCATCCACTGATAAAGAAGCAGTACAAGAGAAAGAAAAGGGAATTATTTTTAAAAAGTACACTAAGCATGTGTTTTTAAAAATGGCCACAACTTCTTTGACACTCTTCGCATTGAGAGGTGGAGACTAATGGCCCCCTCTCTGCCCAGTGAATCTGGGCTGGCCTCAGGGACCCATTTGTAACCCATAGAATGTGGCAGAAGTGACATTGTATGGCTTCCAAGACAAGCTCAGAAGAGGTCGTGCAATGTCCATCTTGCTGGTCAGAACATTTGCTCTTAGAACCCTGAGCCACCGTGTAAGAAGCCCAGCTACTCTAAGGCCACCATGCTATGAGGGAGTCCAAGCCACACGATGTGGTCCTACCAATGGTCCCACCTGAGCCCAGCCTTGAAGTCATCCCAATACAAGTGAACCATTAGGGGAGTGAAGATGATTCACCACCCCACAGCCTAGATGATTCCAGCCTGTTTGAGTAACCCCAGCATTCAAGTCTTCCCAGCTAATGTCCCAGAGAGCAAAAAGCAATAAGAATCCATTCTTGCTGTACCATTTTAAATTCCTGCCCAACAGAATCTGTGAGCATAATAAAACTGATTTTTTCAATCACTAAACAGGGTTTTAAAAAATTTTTATACATCAGGGGGCCACCGGTACATCACATAATCTGGATTTTTGAGGAACTGGAATAAATTTTTGAGGAGATATGTTAGATATGTTACTCTGAAACTCCATTTCATTTCTGAGGTGGAAATACTTAGATTATATATACTTGGTGTTTTAATAACATATCAGGGTATGAAGTGCCTTTAGCTTTCAGTATAATGAAATCATGGGGTATCTTTATTCCAAGTCTTTACTTGGAATGCTTCAAACTGGACAAAATAATTGCTTCCACAGACACGCCTGTAAGGAAATGACATTTTGTTTTCTGTTGGAGTCTAGCCCACTTTTGGCCATTTCTGGTGTCAGTTTACCAGTAAATGCTCATCTGCATGCTCTGGGCCTACTAGTGACATATGCTGATCACATCATTGAGCAAACACATCATCCAGGCAGTTTCAGGGATGGTTCAGCTACACCAGCGTTTTGTTGGGGCTACAGACAGGCTCATCATTCAATGCTTGTGGGTTTTGTTTCATAACAAGCTTTTGCTATAAATTTTGATACAAAGGAGTCTAATTTTTTTTTTTTGCGGTACACGGGCCTCTCACTGTTGTGGCCTCTCCCTTTGCAGAGCACAGGCTCCAGACGCGCAGGCTCAGTGGCCATGGCTCATGGGCCCAGCCGCTCCGCGGCATGTGGGATCCTCCCGGACCGGGGCACGACCCCACGTCCCCTGCATCGGCAGGCGGACTCTCAACCACTGTGCCACCAGGGAAGCCCAGAAGTCTAATTTTTAAATCTGCAAAATAGAAACAAATGCACAAGAAAAAAAAAAAACACAGTTTAGGTGTAAGTATCTTTAATCCTGGTAATTCTCTCTTACTGCAATAACAGTTCAAAGCGATAAGATGACCTATCTATTTTTTACCTAATTATCTCTGGAAAGAAAATGTCATTCCATTTATGACATTCGAGGCCCCTTGTTTAGCTCTTGTATTCATTTGCTATTTCAAAATTCAAAAAGATTCCTATTCGTCTTTATAAACGTAGAACCCAAATCATCAAACCATCTGCTTTTGAGGAAAGTTTTCTGAATTATCATTATTTAATGTTTATATACTAATTTAAAATAGATAAAACGTTTATACGTTTCCAGAATCCTTAGGTAATTTGTATTTGTCCTGCACTTTGATTACCTGTTTTTGATGCCAATTATAAATGATGAAATATTTCACACATACTTATGAGACTCTGTTAGGGGCAAATTGTAGTACTGGGTCTACCGTATAAACATGAAGATGGTGAGTCTGGAGTCAGAATAGAAGTTCTACCAGAATAAACTCAAACGGGGGAAACGGGGCTCAGAATTCATCACAAAACATGATTTCTAAAACATTTGTTGTCCCACTGTTATGGATTGAATTGTGTCCCCCTAAAATTCATATATTGAAGACCTTAGCCCCAGTCCCTCAGAAAGTGACATTTGGAAATAGGGTGATGGCAGATGTAATTAGTTGAGATGGGGTCATCCTGGAGCTGGGTGGGCCCTAATCCAACATGACGGCGTCCTTACAAAAAGGGGAAATGTGGACGCAGACATGAACACAAGGAAAACGCCACTGAAGATGAGGATAAAGCTCAAGGTGATGCCATTACAAGCCAAGAGATGCCAGAGATTTCCATCAAACCACCAGAAGCCGGCAGAGAGGCATGACAGCCTTCAGGAACCCACCCTTCTGACACCTTGACTTCGGACTTGTGGCATTCAGAACTATGACACAATAAATGTCTGTTGTTTAAGCCACTCAATTTGTGGTATTTTGTTAGGGCAGCCCTAGGACATGAATATACCCATAATTAGCTGGATTTTGATTTAACATGACAGTTTTTAATGCTCTTTATTTTTTTTCTTACATGATAGTTTACAGGAGTGTAGATAATTACAGAGTGAATTCACGATCTGTCTGGACAAAGTCTGAATTCATTCAGACAACTCCCTTGCCTCAGTTTATATGCCTATGGACTTAAGCCTCTATTGAGCATATTCAAAAGTCCACTGAAGGAACCCAATCACAGTAATGCTGACGGGAACGCTGATTACCGTGATTCCTCGCTAAGAAAGACTGCATTGGCTCCGGTCCCTTTTATCCATATGCTTCATCGGGGTCCCATGTTCTTGCACCTCCCTCTGCGTTGTTTCAGGCTTTGGTTGTTGAGGCAATGCCGTGTGTTTTCATGCTCCGTCATCCACACATGGTCCCTACAGAGATCCCAAAAGCCTGCCCAGATCTGAAGGCACTTAAAGGGAAGCTTGCAGCCCTGGGAGACCCAGTGCCCGTGGTCACGTGCTCACTAATAGGGAAGTTGAGCCCGAGGTCACCACCAGGGCTCTGGGAAAACTTCAGAACACACAGAGTTATTGTGGGTGACTCGTCACATTCTTGTACCCCTTCCCGAAGATGACCTCTGGTTCTCCAAAGCCCTCCCAGGGTGACGTGAGCACACAGAAGTCCACTCCATTCAAAGAACCTGCCTCAGTCCTAGGGTGGGGGGAAAGTCTAGGAATTATTTGATCAAGTAATTCCCACGAAGGTGTGGTGCCTGGGAGACTCAGGACTCCAAGTAGCATGAAGATGAGCTTCAACTCCAGTGATCTACAACCAAGAGAAAGTGAAAGAGACCTTCCCCAGCCACAGAGCTCTCTCTAAGAGTCAAGAGCATGTGAGGTTTTTCACATTTCATTTCTGCACCACTGCCAACTCCTCACTTTGATACTGAATGGATAAGCTGATGTGTCATAAGACAATGATGGAGAAGTAGGTTTTCCATCCCAGGCCTAGACAGAAGAAGTAGCACCTTTAAAGACCTGGCGCTCTTAATTGCATTGCTCAGAAACACTGTGACAGGCAGAAAAGCTGGTGGGCAGATAGAGGCAGAGGTATAAAGAAAGGGAGCAAGATTGATGGATAGACAGCAGGATGCATGGAAAGGTTCATTCTAGGTGGGAACAGAGAGACAAAGCCAGATAAATAGAGCTGCTACCTAATTACCTGCTTTTTTTTTTTAAACATCTTTATTGGAGTATAATTGCTTTACAGTGTTGTGTTAGTTTCTGCTGTATAACAAAGTGAATCAGCTATACATATACCTATATCCCCATATCCCCTTCCTCTTGTGTCTCCCTCCCACCCTCCCTATCCCACCCCTCTAGGTAGTCACAAAGCACTGAGCTGATCTCCCCATCCTGCTGGGGGTTTTAATGCATCTTTTTTATTGAAGTATAGTTAACTTGCAATGTTGTGTTAGTTTCAAGTGTACAGCAAAGTGATTCAGTTATACAGATATATATATATATATATATACACATATGGATAGATAGAAAGGTAGACAGATAGATAGATAGGTAGATTCTTTTCCATTATAGGTTATTACAAGATATCGAGTATCTGTGCTATACAGTAGGTCCTTGGGGGTTTTTCCTCCCATATTCTACTGCCTTTTTTTTTTAAATGGAAAATTTTTTGTTTTGTTTTGTTTTTATTTCTGGCTGTGTTGGGTCCTCGTTGCTGTGCACGGGCTTTCTCTAGTTGCGGAGAGCAGGGGCTACTCTTCTTTGCGGTGCGTGGGCTTCTCATTGTAGTGGCTTCTCTTGTTGCGGAGCATGGGCTCTAGGCGCACAGGCTTCAGTAGTTGTGGCACGTGGGCTCAGTAGTTGTGGCTTGCGGGTTCTAGAGCACAGGCTCAGTAGTGTGGCACACAGGCTTAGTTGCTCCGTGGCATGTGGGATCTTCCCAGGCCAGGGATCAAACCCGTGTCCCCTGCATTGGCAGACAGATTCTTAACCACTGAACCACTCTCTGTTGCCTTTTTTAACCAGCTACCAGAATTGTACCATTATGCCCAACACGGAAAGATACTTAAATGATCTCCATATTCATTCTATGACATTCTTCCAAGAAAGCTTAATTAAGTTAATGTTTGTCTGTGCCAAGTGCTGTGAAGCACTGTGGATATTAAGATGTGTCAGCTATGAAGATCCAAAAGAGATGCCCCACCTCCCTGAAGAAATCGCCTATGGACCTACAGATTGTTCTGGTGTGAGCAGTGGAAGCTGTAGCCTGGAAAATACAGCTGGGATGCTCTGTTCTGTGTATTGCGTGTATGGCCACCAGTGAAACAGCTGGCTAGCCATCAGGTCTTTGAAAACAATATATATACATATTTTAAGTCTCATTAAAATAGATGGTATCTATAAAGTGTTTAAAGTGCCTGGCATTGAAATAAGCCATTGTGATATTAGAATAGTAGTAAGACAGCATCAGCACCACAAGAGGCCATCCTTCATTCACTCACTCTTTCAGTCACTTACTTATATACATCTTGAGTGTCCTCTGAATGCTAGGTTCTGGTCAGGAGGTGCAGCAATGAACAAAACCATCATGAGGTTTAGCTTGTAGCAGGGGAGAATTTTCAAGAACTCCTGTTAATTCAAAAAGGACTTGAGAGGAGAAAAATCATGAAAGAAACGGGTTCAAAACCCACTGGGTTTGGGCTTCCCTGGTGGCTCAGTGGTTGAGAGTCCACCTGCCAATGCAGGGGACACGGGTTCGTGCCCCGGTCCGGGAAGATCCCGCGTGCCGCGGAGCGGCTGGGCCCGTGAGCCATGGCCGCTGAGCCTGTGCGTCCGGAGCCTGTGCTCCGCAACGGGAGAGGCCACAACAGTGAGAGCCCCGCGAACCGCAAAAAAAAAAAAAAACCCACTGGGTTCAAGATAAGCAGTGGCTTCATCAGATACCAGAAACTATTGTCTCCTTAGAGCTTTTACGTTTCACCACCAGCTTTTTGCCTGATTATCTTCAGGGACAGTAGACTTCTCCCGTGGGGCAAAGTTTTCTGAACAGGGTCCTAGAGAAGATGTCTGCTCCACCCTCCCTTTCGTCCTTTTTATACAAATAGTCCCATTAGCCACGTCAATATTTAGTTGCAGACTAGTGAGAATCCTCTCCTGTGGTTGGTGATTTGCCTCTTCCCATGGATGCTCATTTTCCTGGCCAGGCAGTAGAGGTGGTTTTAAAACTGGGGGGGGGGGGTCTCTGTCACTGACATGAACACCCCACGGAGACTGTCCGCCTCCATCCAGATGCCCTGACATGAATGCCATCTTTCTTCTCTCCAACTTTTGGCTCTTGAGCAGGTAAAGGGCACCAGCCCCTTCTCAGATGCGGGGAGGTGGGACAAGCAAGTACCCCTCCTCTGCCTGCCATCACCTGAGAGTGGATCACTCTTCCTTTGTGCTTAGTGGAAGTTACAGGGTTGAACAACAGGCACAAGAACATTCGGTGCTCTTGGGATGGATTAGGAGAAACAAGTCTGTGTGTTGACACAGATGCTCTCTTTTTTTGTTGAGAGATGGTGCAGATCTAAATGGCCATCTTCAGACACGGGCCAGCTCTTCTGAGCCCTCAAGAGTTTTCCCCCAAAAAGGAGACTGCTCTGTAGAGCTAGTGCCATTTCCTTGCCAGCGCCGTGTGAAATCCAGCATTGTGAGAGTACAAGAAAACACCTGGATTCTGACAAATAGGCTCACTCAGGAGGCTTAAGAGAAAATAGGCAAACTGATCACTGTAAAACCCTTGGATTTGCCAGAGTTCTTTAAAACAGTTATGCTACCATATCTAAGAATGGCCCATTGCTAGTTGAGACCGCTGAGGCAGAGGTTAAGTTAACCCACGTGCCAGTGCCTTTCCCAAGCTGTCCATCAGTCACACTCAGAGAAGACAAAAGGAAATGAGAGCAGGAGAGAGAGAAGAATTAGCCCGGATGCCAGCTACTTAATTTTCACCGATCTCTTGCCAAGGTAAATCACTCCTCAGTATAAGAAATTTGAAAACTTTCACTGCTTTGAACCATCGTTGCCGTTAATTCCATGATGGTAAATCCTTTCTCTTCAGAGGCGTCTTGATCATCACAGGAAAAAGCCGGATCATCCCGGCCAAGTCATGATGTCTCTGCATTTTCGGTTTGTAAATCGGTGCAGTCAAAACACATGGCACATTGGTTGGAATTGCCAGTTTGTTCAGGCTTTTCTTACTCGTGGAGGGTAACAAATTGACGGTGCTTTAAGTGAACAAGGGAGAGCAATTGATAATTCAGTGACTTTAAATTAAAAGAAGCTTTAATTGTGATAAAGTGAGAGAGTGGCATGGACATAGGTACGCTACCAAACGTAAAATAGATGGCTAGCGGGAAGCAGCCGCATAGCACAGGGAGATCGGCTCGGTGCTTTGTGACCACCTGGATGGGTGGGATGGGGAGGGGGGGAGGGAGGGAGACGCAAGAGGGTGGAGCTATGGGAACATGTGTCTATGTATAACTGATTCACTTTGTTATAAAGCAGAAACTAACACACCATTGTAAAGTAGTTATACTCCAATAAAGATGAAAAAAATAATAAAAAAAAAGAAACGAAGTTTTATTGGAAAATAGGCAGTCACCACAGCAGATTTTACTCTCTTGTTAAGCCACAGATGGAGGTCCTGTTAGTGCCTGGATGTCAAGGCAAATCCAGAAGCTAGTCTGTGAAAGGAAGGAGCCCCTTACCTGGATGGGCTTGACTTCTTAGCCACCAGGATGCAGAGCATTGAACCCACAAAAGAGAAGAATTTTCAAGAGAAGAAGTGAGTTGGGGGGACAGAGAACTCCACTGTCTGTTGCCTCCAAGACCCAAGAATGACAAGCATTTTGTAAAGAAAACTCAGTGGTTTTTTTTGTTTTTTCCCACTACACTCAGAATTATTCTGTACTCCCAAAATGTGACATTTTCCACAATAAGAAATTCACCAGTTCTTGCTAGACACCAGCTGGGTGTCCTCCTCATTCAATTGAACTGAATTCTGATACCACCTGGGGTTAGCACAGACCCCACAGGGTAAGGGCTCAGTCCCACAAGACTCAGCTATCCATCACCCACTGTTTTTTTTTTTTTTTAATTTTATTGGGGTATAGTTGATTTACAATGTTGTGTTAGTTCCAGGTGTACAGCAAAGTGATTGAGTTATACATATATACATATATTCATTCTCTTTCAGATTCTTTTCTCACATAGGTTATCACAGAATATTGAGTAGAGTTTCCTGTGCTACACAGTAGGTCCTTGTTGGTTATCTTACATATAGTAGTGTGTGTATGTTAATCCCAAGCTCCTAATTTATCCCTCCACCCCACCTCCATGTTTTCTCTTTGGTAACCATGTTTGTTTTCGATGTCCGTAAATCTGTTTCTGTCTGGTAAATAAGTTCATTTGTATCATTTTTAAAAATTAGATTCCACGTGTAAGTGACATCAAATGATATTTGTCTTTCTCTGTCTGACTTACTTCACTCAGTATGATAATCTCCAGGTCCATCCATGTTGCTGCAAAGGACATGATTTCATTCTTTCTATGGCTGAGTAATATTCCATTGTACACATGTACGACATCTTCTTTATCCATTCCTCTGTCGATGGACATTTAGGTTGCTTCCATGTCTTGGTATTGTGTTTTAGTTTAAATTAAGAAAAGAAGTAGCTGATTGGTTCAGCTTATTGTGAAAACTTGGGCCAACAATAGTTCTGGGAACACTAGTATTTGTCCCTGGGTGAGCGCCAAAGCAGTTCAAGAAAGAGAGAGATTGATGATGGAGTGAAAGGGGTTATATTCCTTGTCAAGGAGGAAAGACTTGAGGGGACCGTGAGATATATTTCTAAATCTTACATTTCTTTTGAAACTATAATCACATGACAGAAAACTTCAAAGTTCAGGAAAAAAGTCACTTCAACAGTCTTTCCCTACACTCATTGCAGTTTTATTCATAATAGCAAAAAATGAAAAGGGTCCCAGTGTCCATCCATAGGAAAAGGAATCAACAAATTAATTAGTCTTTACACACAACGGTACACTGACTCCTTCGCACGAAAAAGGAATGAGCTCTTGATACAGGCGACATCAGGATTTATCTCAGATAGGTCATGCTGAGTGAAAGAAACCAGATAAAAAAGAGTCCATTTATGCAAAGTTCAAGAACAGGCAAAACTAATTGATGAGGAATCAAAGTAATGACTGCCGCTGGCCAAAGAGGGCTGTTGGCCGGAAAAGGGCACAGAGGAATTTTCTAGGGCTAATGTTCTATATCTGGGCCATTGGGCACGTATGTGTACGTGTTTGTCAAAACTCATACAACTAGAATCTGGGCTTTAACTATACTGCAAAAAAAGTTTTAAAATTCACTTCCCTAAAACTGTGTTACCCAGTCTTTTTAGTGTTCCATATATATATGTTTATATATATATGTAAATTCCAGCCTGTGGTGTGGACCTCAGAGAGCAAAAGACAGGATCTCGCTGTCAGGGTCTCTGGATCAAGATGAGTCCCTCATGACTGACTCCATGTTTTTGCACAAGGATGGTGGCAGAATTATACATGGAGAGAAATATTCACCTTTGCCTGACTGTACCGAGCCCCTGAATAAAGCGTCAAGAGAAACGGGGTCAATGATCCAATAGGTTTATTGTTTGTTAATAAGTTGTGACCACTCTTGATAAGAATGACTCCAACTCTATCCTTTTTGATCCAGGAATAAAGTGCATCAACTATACTTGTGAGTCAATAACGTTAATCTCTGGAAAATAATGACTGTTGGCTAACAGTTTATTTACTTATTACTCTGAGCCAAGGGCTTGCTGTGTATTAATCATTTAATCCTCAAGACAACTCTATAAGGCAGACACTATTAATACTCTCTTTTTTTCAGAGCACAGAAAGGTTAAACAAATTGCCTAAGGTCACACAGCTAAGCCAGAGGAGAAGCCAGATCAAGGATTAATTGGAATGAGAACCAGGAAATGAGAAGAGGGAGTTTGGAGGGGAGTAGACAGATGGACAAGAAAAGATTAAAGAAGGGGGTGGTAATTCAAAGGGACATTGGTTATTATTAAGTGAACCCTCATTTATGGGTAATGAAGCAGGCCCAGAAAGGTTATGTGACTTCCTGAAGTCACCCATCTAATTAGGGGCAGAGCTGGGACAAGAAGCCACATTTTAAAAATCCCAGCTCAGGGCTTTTCCACTACATCAAAAAAAAAAAAAAAAGAAAAAAGAACAAAAAATTAATTGAATTTTTTTCACATGATGTCCAATTTTTAAATCTTTCCCCAAGGGGATTCTTGGTTAGATATTCATAGTATTATAAAATCCAAGTATTGGAAATGGCCTGGAGAGGTCCTATGGCCCTCGGCCCCAAGTTTAAGCAGGATTGCACTTAAACCATCCGATCCGGAGGAGAATCTTTCCCATTTTTTAAAGCCTTCCAGATGTTTCTCAACTGGATTTCTTCATTTATTTACCAGAGCAAAAGAGCAGAATTTGGAAAATAGCCTGATATGCATAAGCCATTAATGGCCTCCCAGGAGATAGAGAAGCCCAAACTCTGAACGTCTAAAGCATTTTAATTCAGGATACAGTGCGCTGAAGCCCTAGGGATTACTTTAATCAGAGATGACTCTATGAATATGAATTATTTTTCATGCTGGGCTTTTTTACTGAGGAGAAAATTTAACACAAGGTTTGCATGGGAACAAGCAGAGGAATTCAGGGAAATGTAAAAGGGTGCAGGAAGAAAGTGAACAGATATTTCCACGTTGCCCTCCAAAATATCAATAAGCATTTCATGGCTTCCCCTCTTCTTTCCTTTCCTTGCCAGCCTCACTAGAAAGATGCCCAGTCCACAAGCTGATGTCCTTTTAAAGTCCCTCCAAATTAAGTCCCAGATGAGTGATAACTCCCAACTCTCTGACTGGTTCCCTTCCACAGCTGTGTTTGCAGTGGTGCAAAGATGTTTGTTGAAGTTGGGACACTGAGAGGCTAGTAAGTGACGGGGCAGTTGCCATGCATCGTCCGGAAACCAGTCGGGGTCCTTGCTCACAGCACAGTTAACACATCCTACCAAGAACCACCTGACCTCCTGTGCAGGGACTCGGTGTAGGATTAAAAAGTCTTGACAAATAAAAGCAGCTTGTTATGTGGAGTGATATATTGCTGCTGGAGGGTGGCCCAAATAGGCCATGGCAGATTAAGCCAGATGACCTATCTGCTTTGAATAGAAAGGTTCCAGCCACTTGTATCTGCTTCAGCAAGGAACCATCTTCCTTGAGTTGGGAAGGATGTTTAAGACTAGAAAAGATATGCATGGAATTCTGAGGAAAATTACTTCTAGCAATAACGTAGTGATGGACGACCCCCATATTCGCTGTGATTGATCTCTGGATGCCTGTTCCCAAGCTCAGATGGCTTGCCCGTAGTACAGGGTAGGCAGGGAACGTTTCCAAGGACCAGCATGCTAGGTAATTCCCAGTTGTGAGGGTGATGAGCTCGTTTCCTC
The DNA here is from genome assembly GCA_004363435.1 of Platanista minor. Classification (NCBI taxonomy): domain Eukaryota; kingdom Metazoa; phylum Chordata; class Mammalia; order Artiodactyla; family Platanistidae; genus Platanista; species Platanista minor. Next base: position 6,850 of record RJWK010037095.1, on the reverse strand, counting down.
TGCCAACGGTCCCCTTGTGCAGACTAAGGAGATGGCCAGGAGAACATTCAAGTGCAGCCCTCTGTTCTCACAAGGGCTCAGATAAACTCATGCCTGAGTCTGACTTCTCGCCTCAGATCTAGCCAAGCAGACCGATTCCCTCAGCTGGCCTTTTATTTGCTCAGTTCCCTCATTTCTGGGAATAGTCTTCGGGTTGCTTTTCAGATGGAGACTACAGAAGACCCCTAGCATTGGCTCTATTTCTGATGTTCCGTCTCCAAATGCTGAGATCAAAGGAAAATTTGAAAGTATAGATACTTATTAAAAACCTAGCATGGATTTCTGCTTCTAAGATGGAGACATTTGTGGCAGACTAATCCTTCCACTACGAACCACCAGGTAGCTCAGATGAAATCCCCAAATCACCTGTTTTAAAAGCACCAAAGAGCTGCTTAAGCCATGCCAAGTAGACGGGCTAAGATTTGGGGGAGGGGAGCAGCAGTTTTTACCCTGGGGCATCATGGATTCTGGGCGAAGGCGCGGCTCGGCATATGAGCTGTACCTTGGAAGAGCTACACAGCTAAACAGCCTCCAACAGAGGATCGATTCCTCCTGAAGACAGTTGCTGAATTCTGAAACTGCACAGGGGAGGAGAAGTTAAGCTGAAAACATCTGAAAAGCTGAGCGGAGCGTTCTGTGGTCTGGAGATGCTGCAGAGGCAAAGGTTAGAATTCAGTGCTCACCAGAGGTGGTCCTAGGACACACCAGGTTCTCAGTGGCAGCCTGGAGGGTACATCATGGGAAGAGGAGACTTAAAATCATAGGTGAAATAGAAAGCTTTTCCCTTCAAGAGGTGGGAAGAAATAAGGATGCCTGTTCTCACCACGTCTACCCAACATTGTTTAGGAGCTCCAGGTCAATGCAATAATGCAAGAAAACATGTGAAAGACAGACTAATGGGAAGGAAGGAATAAAACTGTCATTACACATAGATGAATTGATTTTATACGGGAAATCCAAAAGAATCTACAAACAGCTTAAATTTAATAAATCTATTTAATACAGTCTCTGGGTTTAAGGTCAGTATAAAAAAATCATCTCTATTTCTAGAGATCTGCAACAAAGAGAAAATGAAGTCTTACAGTTATATCCTTTGTAGTAGCATTAAGAAACATTAAATACCTAGGAATACATCTTTTAAAAATATGTGAGACGTGTATACTGAAACTACAAAGCACTTTTCGAGAGAAAGAAAAGACCTAATAAGTGGAGGGAGATCTGACTTTCATAAATTGGAAGACTCACATTGCAAAAAGGGCAAGTCTCCCTAAATTCATCTATAGTTCGTGTGATGACAGGAGATTGCATATGTGTGTATCTGTAAATTGATTAGCCGATTTTAAAACTTATATGAAAATGCAAAGGGCCAACAATAGCCAAGGAAATCTTGGGAAGAAGATAGGGAGGTCAGGGGAGGCTTTTGAGCTCAGTCTTCGGGGGTTGGCGGTGGGGGCGGTGATAAGTGGAATTTTGTTAGTGACTGGAACCATAACTACCTCGTTGGGTTAATCTTAACACCTATCACAATAGTTGCCTGATACATAGCAAGTGCTCAATAAAGATTTGTTAAATGTACCTATGAATGGAGGAAGGATTGATGGATGGATGGATGAAGGATGGATGAGTGCTTGAGATAAAAGCATTGCAGGTTAAAAGGACAGAAGCAGAGGTAAAGAAGCATGAAATAACATTACAGTGAGTAGTCAAATATGTCTTACTCTTGTGTGTGGGATATCAGGAAAGGAGGCTGAAAGTTAAGAAAGAAGCATATTGTATCTGAATACTAGGCTTATAGGGTCTGGACTTTATTCTTTATGCATCAAACAGTTTAGAAGGATGTAAAATGGTTGAAAGGTTGGAAGATAAATTGGACCAGTGACAGGGGAGCCCGTAAAGCCTACCCCATCACTTCACTGAAATACATCCTCTTTGCTTTTGGTGTCGAGCACTGGTAGTAAAATTGGAATTCTCTGCTAAGGTCATTACTCATATACTTAATATAGAAGCATTCCCAAATGCTTACATTGATAGGCACTCAATTAAAAAATCTAAGTGCTTTCCATAAGAGCCTTGAGTACCCCCAAAGCAAAGCACTGTGCTATCAAGAATGTAATGGGATTTCGTTTCAGCTTTGCCTTCTCAAAAACCATTATGACAACAACCACAACTTCTCTGAAGATCCTTACATTCGACCCTGGTGATTTTTTTCTTGGTTAGGAACAGAGGCCAATGAACTCTGCTGGCCTACATCTGTTAGGGTGGGGTTCAGCTGTACTTACAGAAACTCAAAGTAACAACGTTTAAATACTTAATAATTTACCCACACATCTAAGAAGTCTGAAGTAAAGTGGTCCATGATGGTCATGGTAGTTTCATGTTATTGTCTCCTGTTAAGCAGCTCTTCCAGAAGTTCTACTCACATGTCATGGACAGAAATGAGGTTGCCTAGCTGTAACGGAAGCTGGGAATCAGGTGCATTGATGCTCCAAATAAAAATAGGGCTTGGTTAATAAGTAAGAATATTGGTGAATATTGGATAGGCAACCAGCATCCCTGCTACATGATCCATTCTTCCATTCTAAGAAAGAGCAATCTTACAGAAAGTGGGAACTTGGAGAATTTCTTTTCTGACAATTTTTGTTGTTGTTGCTTTGTAATCCCCTTTCTCCCCTAAGAAGTGTTGTCCCAGGAACTGGAATGTCCTTGTTTCTTGAGCTGGTTGAAAATGTGGCTTGTAAGTCTGGGCAGAACAAGACAATTATTCTGCAGAAGAATAAGAAGGAAAAAACAGGTGGTGGTAAGGAGCAATTCAAGGAGGACCAGGCATCCTAGTGGATAAGGAGCCATGTGAAAGGGGCATAGGGAAAGGAGAGGTGGTCGGCTAACTGCTGCTCAGAGGAGAGAAGTCACAAATGAAACCTGAACTGGAGGATGAAAACCCTCATTCTGCACCAAGAGGAAACAACTCTTCCTGTTCATGCAGCGGGCTACTTTTTGGTTTTGTTTCATGGCCATGATTGATACGCAGTGGACATATGGGTTTCCAGGCTAACCAACAAAAACTAAACCGAAAATTGTATCGAGGAAGAATTTTCTCAGACGAATATTGAAACACATCATAGTTTGATTACTGTGAGCAGTGTGGGTACTGGTTTAAACAAACAAACCCCGATCAATGGCCCAGAAGAGACTGCCGTGAAACAGAATTTAGTGTATGCGTGAAATGAGCATATGAAAAGTGAAACTCAAACGTCAATCTCTTAGGGAAGCCTCCTGCTACCCCCAGTCAAAGTTAGGTTCCCCCGTTATTCTCTGCCTACCTTATTCTTTGTTTTCACAGCCCAAATTACAATTCACATATACATATTTATTTACTTAATAACTATCTCCCCAATCAGGCTGTAAGCTCATGAAAGAAAAATTGTCTGGTTTTTTTTTTTTTTTTTATATACTTTGGTTACCACGTGATCAAAGCCTAGTATAGTGCTTTGCACATAGTAGGCATTTAATAAACTCTTATAAAATAACTGAGTTTATGAATTATTTAACAGTAAAATTATATGTTTGAAAAAACTTAGATTTCTCACCTTCCATCACACAGGACACACCAAAATAAATTTTAGGGGCATTATATGCATTAGAAACTACAGAATAAATATTTTTAAGTGAAGCCATGGAAAATAACAAAACATGGGCAAGACTATTAAAAATACAAAGCCAATGGAAGCAATGACAAAGGCAAATAAATGTATTTGACTCTCCAAAACATTAAATTTGGGTATGTGAAATGACTTCCTAAAGAAAATTCAAATGCCAATAGCAAATTGGGAGAAATATTCATAACAAATATGATAGGAAAAATTAGTATCTTTAACACCATGTTAAAATTATTTTTAAATCAATAAGAAAAGAACTAATACTCCTGATACAAAATGAGCAAAGTACATGAATATACAGTTGACAAAAGAAATAGAAATGACTAAAAATTATGACAATATAGTATCCCAATTAACTTTGCCTTTTAAAAATCAAATTGGAAAATATTTAAATAACTATAATACTCAGTACTCTTGCGCTTGTGTCTTGGAAGAATAATTAGCAGAACTTTTCTGGAAAGAAATTAAAAGCATGTATAAAGAGCCTGGGGCTTCCCTGGTGGCGCAGTGGTTGAGAGTCCGCCTGCCGATACAGGGGACGTGGGTTCGTGCCCCGGTCCGGGAAGATCCCACATGCCGCGGAGTGGCTGGGCCCGTGAGCCATGGCCACTGAGCCTGTGCATCCGGAGCCTGTGCTCCGCAACGGGAGAGGCCACAACAGTGAGAGGCCCGCGTATCGCAAAAAAAAAAAAAAAAAAAAAAAAAAAAGAGCCTGAATAACATTTTTACCGCTTGACTCAGAAATGTGACATTTAAAGAACTCTACTAAGTATATAATATTTTCACAGATCATAAAATTGAAGGGTGCAAAAAACCCCAGTAACCACAAAACCCCAACACCTCTTTTATTTTTCTATGACTAAATATCTATCTCCTATACCTCCTGAAATCAGATAATATGATCCAGTCAATTTCAGTTAAAACCTGTCACTTCTGTTTTTCAGGCATTTTGAATTTAGACTTACTAATCCTAGAGTCTCCCCTGCCCCATTCCCCCGGCACATTTCAGATCTCGGAAGGGGAGAGGGGAGGTGAGATGCAACAGGACTTTGAGGGAGGGGATGGGGTACGCCCCTCCCCAGGCAACCTCCTGCTTAGTCCTTCACCCCATTGGTCTCTGTTAGTCAGCATCTTCCCTGTTGACTGGGGCTGAAACGTTCTGTCTGACCAGTGGTGTCTTCCAACAGCCCCCTCCCTTCAGAGCGGCATCTGCTGAACTGGTACAGCGCCCTCTCCTGGTCCTGATATTGACAAAAAAGGAAGGAGTGTTGGATACCTTGAAGGATTTTAAAAAACTTGTTAATATTTTACCCCATGTTATAATATAGCAGTGCACAGGGAAACTTACGTACAAGGATATTCATTGCATTGTTATTTTAAATTAGCAAGAAATTAGGAAAAATAAGCCAGTAAAACAGGGAATGGTTTAAAAATTAGGGTACACCATATGATAGACTATTCTTTAAAGCTATAAAAAGTGATGCCATGAATTTTTTATTGCATAGGAAAATTTTGATGGCATTAAGTTAATCAGAGAAAAATAGAGTATAAGATGACAGATGTATTATGAAAGAAAGAGAGAAGAAGAGAGAGAGAAGACAAATAGGAAAAATGCTAAAAAAAAACTTACACCCAATATTTACAGGGATTTTCTCGGAATGATGGAAATACGAATATTTTCCTTCTTTATGCTTTTCTGAATTTTCCAAATTAATGTATTTTTCTTCAAAAGGAAATTTTCCATTTTTATTTTTTTAATCATTTTGGTTTTTTCTACATATATATGGGCTTTATTTTTTATTTATTGAGGTGTAATTGACATACAACATCATATTAGTTTCAAGTGCACAACATAATGATTCTGTATTTATATCCACTGCAAAATGATCACCCCAGTAAGTCTGGGTATCACCTGTCACCGCACATATTTACAAAATTTTTTTCTTGTGATGAGAATATGGATTTTATTTTTTAAAACAATAATAAAACAAACCACTCAACATTACAATTTTTACTGTTTTTTGTATTTTTCTATGGCTTGTCCTAACATATTAAGAACACTCTTAAATGCTATTAAAGATAATTTGAAAACATAATTTTAATAGCCCCATTTTTCTGATTATCATTTTTATGTTTTAAAAAGACATTTTGTTTTATTTTTTAATTAATTAATTAACTTTTTATTGAAGTACCGTTGATTTACAATGTTGTGTTGGTTTCAGGTGTACAGCAAAGTGATTCAGTTATACATATATATGCATATACATATATATTCTTTTTCAGATTAAAAAGACACTTTTAAATACAGAAAATTTATTGGAAAGTTGAGTGATTTTAACCTTTAAATGCCCCCAAAGCTAATCCATAACAGGCAGCTATGATTATAGAAATGAACCAACAAAAGTTACCACAGATTACTATATTCAGAAAAAAAAAAAGACAGTAAAATTTGCACCCCTGGTTTGCTTGTACTCTGAGTCAGATCTTTGCCATCAGGTGTCATGTAGTTCCGTGCATCTGGGTATCACACAGGAAGACCCCCAGGGGTGTTATCCTACATCAGTCCAATGATTGCTTCTGAGCATTGCAAACCACAGAAACTAGATTTTGCTCTTTTTCTCCCTCAGAGTGTGTGCACATTACACATTATTATACCACTCTTTCATACCAGTGACTTGCAAATTTCAGATCAGACTCAAACATTTGCAGAGACTACTTTTAAGAAAAGGTTTGGGTGTGTTCACTGCGCCCGGATGGATGCAGGTGTCGGCATGTAGGAGTACGAGGATCCCCGGTTGGGGCTTGACTTCTCACCTAAAACATTTGCATTGGAATCAATAAGTCACACTGACAATGAATTTTCCATAACCATAATTTGGAGCACCAGGCTGGGGTGCCACATCTTTTCTTCTATTTGAATGGAAAAACGTTTTGGCTTTTTAAAAAAGTCCTTTCTGGGACTTACCTGGTGGCACAGTGGTTAAGAATCCACCTGCCAATGCAGGGGACATGGGTTGGAGCCCTGGTCTGGGAAGATCCCATATGCCGTGGAGCAGCTAAGCCCGTGAGCCACAACTACTGAGCCTGAGCCCTAGGGCCCGCGAGCCACAACTACTGAGCCCGCATGCCACAACTACTGAAGCCCACACGCCTAG
>RJWK010037094.1:0-21415 GCA_004363435.1 Platanista minor | reverse complement strand
GTAAAATAGAGAGCTAGTGGGCAGCAGCCACATAGCACAGGGAGATAAGCTCGGTGCTTTAAGCCCACCTGGATGGGTGGGATAGGGAGGGTGAGAGGGAGAGAGACACAAGAGGGAGGAGATATGGGAATACATGTATAATTGATTCACCTTGTTATAAAGCAGAAACTTACACCATTGTAAAGCAATTATACTCCAATAAATATGTAAAAGAAATAAAAATAAAAATAAAAATAATTAAACATGCAGGGACTTCCCTGGCAGTCCAGTAGTTAAGACTCTGTCTCTCAATGCAGAGGGTATACGTTTGATCTCTGGTTGGGGAGCTAAGATTCCACATCCCTAGGGGCCAAAAAAACAAAACATAAAACAGAAGTGATATTATAACAAATTCAATAAAGACTTTACAAATTATCCACATCAAAAATAAAATCTTAAAAAAAAAAGAATTAAACATCAAGCATATTCAAGGAGAAATACTGCAAATCTACATGAAAATTCAAAGTTGATGTAAACGTTTCTCCAGGAGGAGTATTATAAATATAAATAAACACACATCATTTAATTAGAAATACTTGTTTTGTTCAAATACCATAAAAATGCATAATATATATTTGGATAGAGAAGTGAGATGATCACAAACAAGTGAGTAGTCCATCCACAGATACACTCTGTTGACTCTCCTAAGCCCCAAGAGAATATCACAAATTTTTTGTACGTCTTGTACTACAATCTGTCACTGACAACCTCATCTAACTCCATTTGTGTGTGCATTTCCCTGAAAAAAAAACTATTTTCTTTACTCCTAAAGCAGATCTATCAAGATGTACAGACTCAATTTTCTAGAAAGAAACATAATAATCTTAACTTTTGAAATACTAAAATACTGATGCCAATTCAAAACACAAGTGCAACTGGAAACACCTCCCTGTTACTCCAAAATGTACAATAGCATACTGTAATACAAAGTGCTTTTTTTAATAAAACATTAATGTTCATGACAGTTCCATTAGATTGTTCAAATAATTTAATGTGGTTTCAAGTTGCAATCAAAAAAAATAAATAAATAAAATGTATGGTGAAAAGGATACTAATTGTGATCAGCTCTACTTTTCTCTATTCTTTAAAGAAAGGCAAAGTAGTCTATAATAAAAGCAGCCATACTTCCTGAGGTGTAGGATATGTGCGTTGATTCAATGAACAATTGTGTATGTTTTGATGTGAATAGATACTGTCAAAGAGATTTTCAAAGGAGTGGTACCAATTTTGTCTCTTACCAGCAGAGCAATAGAATTTCATTTGCTCTAAGTATCCTTAGAAATTAGGAGACTGGAACTTTGTAGAATTCATTATAAATATATTCAAAGGTTTTAAGATAAATATTCTCATAATGAGTGAACACATGCAGAATATGAGCAGATAAATAGAAACTATATGAAAGAGCAAATGTAAATTCTACAACTAAAAAGTACAGTATTTCAAGTTAAATTTAACACCATATTGGAGATGTCAGAAAATGGTCTGAGAATTTGAACATAGATCAAAAGATACCATCTAACTAGAACAGATAGAAAAATAAAATAAAATAAATGAACACTGTAATCTGTGGGAAAATATCAAGAGATCTAGCATATGCATATCTGGAGTTCCATAAATAGAAGAAACAGAACGGGGACTGAAAAAAAATATTTAAAGTAAAATTAGCTAAATATTCCCTAAATCTGAAAACATTATTTTACAGATTAAAGAAATCCAGCAAGCCCCAAAGAAAACCTCACCTAAACCCATTCTAGTCAAACAACTAAAACCCAAAGATAAGCAGAAAGTCTGGAAAACAGCCAAAGTTAAACACATTACATAAAGAGATGGAAATAATTTCAGCTGACTTGCAGTAAACAACAGATACCAAAAGACATTTGAACAACATCTTTAAAGCTCGGGGGTTGGTGCTGGGGTGCAAACTAAATGCAGATTTCTATATACAGTGAAAATATACTTTAAAAATGAAAAGAACTAATTTTCAGATACTTAAAGAAAGAATTATCAGTAAAACTTTACTACAAAATATGCTAAAAGAACGTCTACAGATTGACAGAAAATGAAGGAAACACTCAGACTTACAAAAATTGTTTAACTATTTCAGAATTTTGTTTGTTATGCTTGTATGATTGCTCTATTACATACTGGAAGTGCTTAACATAAAATGAAAAAATTATATTTATAACTGCAGTTTATAAGGCCTAAGGAAATATAATTAAGTTACAAAGGGTACAAACTGTTTAAGATAGTTTAATTATTTCCAACTGCATTAACTTAATATCAATCAATGAGAAGTAAAGATTAATTAATTTGATTAATAAGTAGAATAATACAATATATATTTTACCTTAACAATTTCTTACAATCCAGGTAATGTATAACTTTAATAATGCTAATTTTAAATTCAAGCAATTCTAAATAGACCTTTTTTTCCACATACTGAACTTTAAAAACTTCACACTAGCTCTACTATTAAAAAGATGATAACTGTTCTCAAGGAGATAAACAAAGTCTATTGTCTCCAAGTATCCAGTATCTGCTATACAGTATGGCATACAGGTAAAGGGAAAAAGATCAGCAGGACATCTTATAAGATGCATTGTAAAAATGTTCCATAAATGGCATCCTCACCACCACTCTATTCTTGATATTATCCACACATGACAGTCATCCATTTATATGTGTTAAATAAATATTAAAAATTATTTAACTAGACACTCAAACACATTCCTAGCTGTTGCCTGGCATGCTGTGCTGAACAAGAAAGGATGTGTCTGCATGGGCTGGAAAAAAAAAAAAATGATGGCCAGACTAGTTCCAGGAGGTGATTCTGCCATCTTACTCTTTGGCTCACTTTCGGTACTTTTGAGGTTAAAATGAGATAGTCATGTAATTATTTCTTATCACACAGATTGAAAGTTTTAAGAATTGACAGTGGTGTATGGACCTGTCTACACTCTAGAGACACAGTCTTTAAGTAGACCACGTTTGCCTTGAGAAATTATTGAAATAATTTTCGAGACAATTTTCTATTTGGTCTCTTATTTCAGTGCCCCATTGCCATCCAAGCACCTAGATTTCTTTTTACTAGCCCATCCTTCTCTGAGACTCCATCTATGGCTGCAATACTTTTTACACCTCATATAAACATATTTTCAGTGATCCTTGTTCTTCTGTCTTCCAGGAGAGTGGCTAACACATTTTCCAACTTTGAAGTCTAGTTTCAGTGGTAACCAGAATCACATTTTGCATTCCCATTTATTTCCTGTACATCAAACAGAGCCATTATAACTCAACGCAAACATTTTATAAACACATGTGTTAGTTTTAATGGTTGACTGTCCTTTAAATAACCACACATAGGAGATGAAAAGTATTCATGACTAAAAGTTCAGCTGTGAATAAGCGTGATTAGAGAGAAGACTTTAGCAAACAAGCAGAAAAAGGCACTGACATCACATTTATTTCATACAGCACATATGCTTATATTACTCTGGATGGAGAAAACATTCAGAATTTCTCTAAAAACCAAGGTGGTCTATTTGATTAGTTAAGTTAAACACTAATCACAAGATTACCATACAAATAGTTCAACTCACTGATTTAAAAGTATTTTTTGAGTATAATAAAGCACATGCAAAATCTATGGAACCGTGTATTATTCAACAAAATTAATATGGTCTATGCTAAGTGCCATACTAAGTATTGGCAATACAAAGATCACAGAAATAAAACACATCTGCCTTCACTGAACTTGCATTTTAGTGTGTGGCTTGGTAACTTGAATCCCCACAACCAAAGGGGATAAAAAATTACAAAGAATAAATTTAAAGTTCATAGACAATAGTAACTTCATATGATGTTTACTATCACATACTAGAGACATCAGATGTGGCACACTATAATAAGTACAAGACCAAAGTAATTTTTTTTTAATTTAAGCATTTAACAAAAGTGATATTTTTGATATTCCAAAAGTGAGTCCATTTTTTTGGTAGCTGTATTGGTTATCTATCATCATATAACAAATCACCCCAATGCTTAGTTGTGTAAATAGTAGTCATTTATTATTTTTTATAGTTTCTGTGAGTCAGGAAATTTGGAGCCACTCAGCTGGGAGTTTCTGGCTGGGAGTTTCATCAGATTGCTCATGATGCAGTCAGAGAGTGGCCGGGTTTATGATCATTTCAAAGACCTCTTCACTCAATCGCTTGGTCCAGGAAGACTTAAATAGCTGGAGGTTGGAGCAGTCAGAGCTCCTTGGACATCTTTCCCTAGCTCTTTGTGGTCTATTCCCATGGTCTCTGCAGTGTGGCTGTAAAGTAGCTGAACTACTTACATGGAGGTTCTTGCAACTCCAAAAGCATGAGTGAGAAGGTAAGTGTAGTGTGGTCTCTTATGATTTAGTCTCAGAAAGAAAGCAGCATGACTTCTGCTTCATTATTTTGGTAGAAGCATTTATAAAGTTCTTCCCAGATTCAAGGGAAAGGAGCATAAGTCCAGTCTCTCAAAGGAAGAGAGTCAATGTTACATTGTAAGAAAAGCATGAAGAATGGGATATATCGGAGAGCTCATCTCTGGAAAAAAAAGAAGCCATACATTCAACTTCTCAACACAACATTGCTAAAGTTTTTGAGGGGGATGAATTGCTTAATGTGTCCAGAAATAAAGTTGTTAAAGAGGAGTTGAATGGATTTTGTTATTGGGAACTAGAAAATACTTGGGTTGTCAAAAAGACTTGAATAATCTGTTTAGAGAGATGACGATGATGATGGAAAGAAGATGAGTTTTACTTCTGGTTGTGTGAGAACTCAAAGAATATCAGAACTGTGGACTAATAATCCTGGTAATTAAAGTGAAAAATAATTTTATTCAATATGGTCTATTGTGTGCCCATGATGCAAGTAAAGTTTTTCTGGAAATCAAAGAAAAATTGCAAGATTTGCAACTTTAAAGAATAATAATCAATCCTACAGGCAGCTCTTATACTCTGATGGAGAATTTTAATTAATGCCTGAAGTTTTTGACAGGTTACTTGTTCTGCTACTCTAGCTATAGTGAATGAGACCCTGAGGTTTCCTCACATTCATCACTATGGAATATCTTCTTTAGAAGGGTAAGAAAAAAGGTTGGAATTCAATATTGGGAACACATATTAATATATATTTATATATTTTTAAAATTCATATTAAGAATTAGTCAACTGAAACAGTAACTGAATTTAAAACCCTATTATAAGGATAAAAGTATAGTAGTATTTTGGATTAATAAATAATTGACACAGGTTGATAAAAAAAACTCATTTCAATGGGCTATTGTTTAGAGAATGCATCAACTTTGTTTTAAATGGAAAACTAGTGAATGGGGTCACAGGAAGATATATTTGAGAAATAAGTATGAATATGATGTGAATGTAAACATATAAATATGGCATGAATGCACCAGATATGCATGTATATGTATATTATAAGTGTGTGCAATATGTATGTATGTCTACTTCACAGCTATTGAAAAAACAAAAAAACAGAATGGGGTAATTTAAGAGAAATCTAGTTCTAACTGGAAAGTGCTGGATCTGTCTTTCCACCTGCAAATTCGAGTAACTAAGCTGAATCTAATGAGTGGATCAACAACTGCCGCTGTATTCCATTGATGAACTGGTTTGCAGACTTAAGGAAATCAGTACATATAGTTACTCAAGGCTTGTAAAGAGTAAATCTTTACAAATGTATATTTACAGGCTAAAATCCATTGCAAACGAAGTGTGATCTTTTTACACTTGGATTTTATGAAGCTCAGTGATCCAAGCCATCCTTTGGTCTCAGCTTCAGCACAATGATTTCTGAGTCCCAGTTCTCTTTCTGTCACACCTTCATTCTCTAAGAATCATTGTTCCCAAATTGCCCATATATATTGGGAGGAGCTGATTTAGTTAGAGAAAATACGGCTCTCACAATTTCACCTTTTAGTTCAAAATGGTGTAAATGTAAAATCTGTTAGGATTAAAAGAACAAAATCACTCTAAAAGAAGTTGTGAGTATTTTATCAAATATTAAAAGGTCAAATAGTGTGACATTCTTACACTGGAAAAATTTATTTAAGAAAATTCAATCTACTGAGAACTCTTATCTTTGAAATATTATAAAGGTCACAGAACAAATTATATAAAAGCATCACAAAAGTAGCAGTCTTTTAAAATCCATTAATGTTTTAGAGACTTTTACCTTTTCTGTCTTCTCTTTTTTACCAAACAGTCACTCCTCCATATGCAGTATCTCTCTCCCACTGCAATAAAATTACATTTCAAATATAACCGATAACCTATTTACTGAGTATAACATCCTCTTTAATTTCTTATCCAGCTCAGTCTCTTGCAGTATTTAATATTATTTGCTCTCACTTTCTCTTTGAAGATCTTACATACTTGGCTTTTTGATTATCTCAGTCTATTTGCTGCAACCTCCAAATTCAGCTCCTGAAACCCCACGGTGTGTACACTATCATCTAGTACAAAGAATACCTTATTGTCCTCCCTTAATAAATTTGAACCTTTGTAAAACTTGTTGATTTCTCTGAAATATATTCTCCCTCCTTCCTATCCCTATAGACTTTTGATGACCTTGTTTACTAGTAAAATTCCTAGTCATTCTTCAAGATTTAGATGATAATTTTCCTTCTCTATACATCTTCCACTATGAATTTTGATAGAATTCTAGCACATAATCTTATTCCCAAGACATAAGAAAGTCCCTGACAAATAAGAGACCTTCAATTTATGCAGTAGATTAAAAAAAAAAAGGTTTAGATTCAGTACTATATTTAAATTTTAGCTTTCTTATGTATCTAAAATTAAACTAATAACTCCTTTTCAGGAAGTCTTTTTTGCTTCATAGGAAACAGAGCTAATAACAACTTTCTTGAAAGAGTTACATGAGATAATGCAAAGAAATTACCTACCTTATAGGACAATGTGGACGTTCTATAACTGATTATTACTACTGCCACTATATTATTTTTCTGTCCTTTCACCTCTTCTTAATAATAATCAATAGTTGAATGAATGAAAATCTTAAAATGTCTTTTCCTTGTGAAACTACATCACGAGTCAAGATAATTACTTTTCTAGAGAGATACGTGGGTATAATGCATACTCTGAAATCTATTGATACTTGGAATTTGTTTTTCTCCTGTTGGAGGAGGTCATCAAGAGGACACGGCTTCTAGTTGCCCCTTGGACTGGACCCAGGCACTTAGAGGATCTTCATCCCCTCCCTTGTCCTTGGAATGTCCCTCTCACAGTGGGAGATATTTTCAAGGATGCAACCTTGAGAGAGCAATGTGTTGTTGAGACCATTTGGATGGTGTACACGACTGAACCCAGTTAAGACCTCTGTATATAAATGTTTAAGATTCTGGCAGGTGGGTACAGAGATCTACTTGTCTTTCAGTTGTCCAAGAAAAGCTTCATACGTATGTTTCCTTGCTTATTAAACCTGTCACCAACCAATCTAGAGTGGTCTGCCTCTTTTATCAGTCTCTCCTTGCCCTCTCTCCTATGGGCTTCACCTTGGAAATTCCTGAGTTTGTGAACCAACACTCCAACAGTGTATTTAACATTTTATCTGTTATTGAATCCATATTATATCAGAAACAGTGAGAATACAGTAGCTTCTTCATAAAACATTTTGATCTATCATTCCTCTATTATTCTATGTTCTCTCACTAACCTATAATTAGACCTGTCTGCAGCAACATGATGATTTATACACTACAGTAACTAAAATAATTATTGTGGGAAACAATAAAAGCAAACAATAAAAGCAAACAATAAGTTTGCTTATAGATTTGTCATTTGTCTACTTTTCTTCTTTTTCTCACTTTCCTGTCATTGGGAGTTTGAAGATTTTGATAATTTATAAGAAAGACACTTAAATTGTTAAAATCCAAGCTTTTTCACTAGTCCCCACTCTAGGTATTAAAGTTCATTAAGGTGAGGTTTTCTTCCACAGTGAAGAGTTGGTATTTATTACAATAAGTATCATTTAGCCTCTAGGGAAAGTTTGGTGCCTATTTTTGACCACAAATGTTGTCTAAATCTACATAATGGAAAAGATAGGATATTGGAGAGTGCATGTTTCTACAAAGCGTCTAATTGGAGGTACAAAAAGATATTCAAAGGGCCTAACTGGAGAACTAGGCTGAGACCAAAAGAATAAGGAAATATTATTAAGCAGACCTAGGAAGAAATCAGGGTTCTGTTTCTGACTGAAGTAAGAGAGAGAAGAGAACATATTCAACAGTCTTTTGCCTTTTGAAACAACCACAACTTATTTGATTGGGACAGCAGTCTTCTGCAATAACTATCATCTTTTTCAAGGTTATCAGTCTGGAAAGGGAGGGGAAATCTAGATGGTAGAGTAGAAACACCCTGAGCTTACCCCCCCTCAAAAAAGCTCAAAACTACAACTATATATAGAGCAACTTGAGCTGAGAGTGACCTAAAGACTAGCAGAAGGGCACTTCTACAACCAATGCTATAAAGAAATAATGACATGGATTCTGGTAGGAGTGGAGAAGAAGCAATGTAGTCAGGACCCACACCCTAGCTGGTAACCCAGAAGAGGAAGGTGATATCACAGTCTTGGAGATCCTTCCTAGGGAATGAGAGGTTCCAGCCTCTATTAAGCACCCCAAACCTTGGACACTGGGAAGATGATCCTCTTTAATGGTTTGAAAACCATGGGTCTTACTAAGACTGTTAGAAACCAAGACTCCACTCTTGAAATGTGCACACAGACTTGCTTACTCCCCATCCCAGTACATAGAAGCCAATTTGAAGCAATCTGTTGCTCTGGGAAGCCTGTTTGGACGATCACAGTGCTCCCCCCAGCACATACCAGGCTCTTATTTCAGCACTTCCTACTCTGGCACTGATCCCCACTAAGGTGAAGACTGCCATTGCCACTGCACACATATGCACCTGAGAAAAGGAGGGCTAGCTCAGAAATGTGTCTCCATCCTCTTGGGACCCAAGCCCACCTTTAACCAAAGGAGAGGCTGCCATTACCATTGTGCACACATGCACACTGGGGAAAAAAATGGAGTCAGCTCAGAAGTGTGGCTCCAAACCCTTGGGCCCTGACCCTGCACCAACCAAGGCAGAGACATATCTTTTCTGAGAGAAGCTCAACTCCTTCAGGCCTTTTGTTCCAGTCCCTAGCCCTAGCTCTCAATAGGGTGGAAAATTCCAATGAACCTTGGAGAAGCTCCAGCTCACACCTGGCTCTGACATTAGTCCCTCAAATTCCAGCCATATCTCTCACTAAGGCAGCAGCTGCCAGCACACCATGGGATGAGATGCAGCTCATGGTCACTTCAAAACTAGCTCTTACTTCAAAGGCACTAGGCACGTGTAGACTGCACAGGGACAATCCTACTCAAGGACATGCTTTCAAGACTAGAGTAACTGACAGTTTCACCTAATTTTATAGAGACAAACAGAGAAAGTCAAACAAAATGAGAAGACAGAGGAATATGTTCCATGTAAAAGATAAGATAAAACCACAGGGGAAAAAAAAAAAAAACTAACAAAATTGAGATAACTAATTTACCTAATAAAGAGTCCAAAGAAACTGTAGTAAAAATGCTTACTAGACTCAAGAAAAGAATAGAGGAATGCAGTGAAAACATTAACAAAGATCTAGAAAATATAAAAAAGAATTGATCAGAGCTGAAGAATACAATAACTGCAATAGAAAATACACTAGAGAGTATTAACAGCAGATTTGGTGATACAGAAGAACACATAAATGAACTGGAAGATAGACTAGTGGAAATAACCCAACCAGAACAGCAAACCGAAAAAAAAAAATAAGGATAGTTTAAGGGGTCTCTGAGACAACATCAAGCATATTAACATTTGCATTATAGTAGTTCCAAAAGGATAAGAGAGAGAGAAAGAGGCAGAAAATGCTTTGAAAAAATTATGGATGAATACTTCTCTAACATGTGAAGGACACAGATATACAGGTCCAGGAAGCACAGAGTCCCATTCAAGAGGAAGCTGAAGAGACACCCACCAAGACATATCACAATTCAAATAGCAAATGTTAAAGATAAAGACAGAATTTTTTTTTTTTTTTTTTGCTGTACGTGGGCCTCTCACTGCTGTGGCCTCCCCCATTGTGGAGCACAGGCTCTGGACACACAGGCTCAGCGATCATGACTCACAGGCCCAGCCACCCGCGGCGTTCAGGATCCTCCCAGACCAGGGCACGAACCCATGTCCCCTGCATCGGCAGGCGGACTCTCAACCACTGCACCACCAGGGAAGCCCAAGTAAGAATTTTAAAGACAGCAAGAGGAAAACAAATAATCCCATACAAGGGATTCCCCAAAAGGCTATAAGCTGATTTTTTAACAAAAACTTGTCAGTCCAGAAGAGAGAGACAGAATACATTTAAACTGCTGAAAGGAAAAAAAAAATTACAACCTAAGATACTCTATTCCGCAAGGTTATAATGCAGAATTGAAGAAGAGATAATTTTCCAGACAAGCAAAAACTAAAAGAGTTCATCAATACTAGACCAATCTTACAATGTTAAAGGAACTTCCTTAAGCAAAAATTTAAGGCTATAACAATAAATAGGAAAATATGTGAAAGGAAAAATCCCACTGGTAAAGGCAAATATATAGTAAAGCCAGTGGATCAATTACTAACATTAATATGAATGTTAAAAGAGAAAATTGTAAAATCAACTATAACTGTAGTAAGCAATAAAGGGACAGACATGAAAAATGTAAAATATGACATCAAAAACATAAAACTTGGGCTTCCCTGGTGGCGCAGTGGTTGAGAGTCCACCTGCTGATGCAGGGGACACAGGTTCGTGCCCCAGTCCGGGAAGATCCCACATGCTGCGGAGCGGCTGGGCCCATGAGCCATGGCCGCTGAACCTGTGCGTCTGGAGCCTGTGCTCTGCAACACGAGAGGCCACAGCAGTGAGAGGCCTAAGTACTGCAAAAAAAAAAAAAAAAAACATAAAACTTGGGGGGGTAAAAATGTAGATATTTTAGAGTGTGTTTGAACTTAAATGACTATCAGGTTAAAATAAGTAGATATAGTTATAGGTTGTTATATATGAAATTCACAGTAGCCACAAAGTAAAAACCAACATTAGATAAACAAAATCTAGAAGGAAATGAACACAATCATACTAATAAAGAAAATCATCAAACCACAAGGAAAGAAATAAAAAGAAGAGGAAACAAATAGAGAACTACAGAAACAACCAGAAAGCAAGTAAAACACGGCCATAAATACATACTTATGAATAATCACTTTATATGTCAATGGAATAAATGCTCCAATGAAAAGGCATAGGGTGGATGATTGGATTAAAAAATGAGACACATCTATATACTGCTTACAAGAGACTACCATGACAGCTAAAAAAGCACACAGTCTGAAAGTGAAGGGATGGGAAGTGATATTTCATGCAAATGGAAACAACAAGAAAGCAAGTATACTAATCCTCATATCAGAAAAAATAGACTTGAAAGGAAAGTCTATAACAAAAAACAAAGAAAGGCATTACATAATGATAAAGGAATCAATATAAGAAGAGGATACAAAACTCGTAAATATATATGCACCTAATATAGGGGCCCCTAAATATATAAAGCAAATATTAACACACATAAAGTGAGAAATTGATAGTGATACAATAATAGTAGGGGACATTAACAGCCCACTTACATGAAATCAGAAATCAGAAAATACCTTGAGACAAGTGAAAATAAAATCACAAATTTCCTAAATCTATGGGATGTCGCAAAACATTTCTAAGAGGAAAGTTTATAGTGATGGAGGCCTACCTCAAGAAACAAGAAAAATTTCAAACAACCTAACTTTCCATCTAAAGGAATTAGAAAAATTAGAACAAACAAGGTACAAAGTTAGCGGAAGGAAGGAAATAATAAATATCAGAGCATAAATATATAAAATAGAGACAAAAACAACAATAAAAAGATCAATGAAACTAAAAGCTGAATTTTTAAAAGATAAACAAAATAGATAAACCTTTAACCAGACACACTAACAACAAAAAGACAGTCCAAATAAACAAAATTAGAAATTAAAGAGTATGTTACAGCCAATATCATATAAATACAAAAAAAGCATAATAGAATACCACCAACAGTTATATGTCAACAAATTAGACAACCTAAAAGATATGGATAAATTCCTAGAAACATACACTCTTCCAAGACTGAATCAGGAAAAAATAGAAAAACTAACAGACTGATTACTAGTATTGAATTGAATCTGTAATAAAAAAACTCCCTACAGGGCTTCCCTGGTGGTGCAGTGGTTGAGAGTCCGCCTGCCGATGCAGGGGACATGGGTTCATGCCCCGGTCCGGGAAGATCCCACATGCAGCGGATTGGCTAGGCCCGTGAGCCATGGCTGCTGAGCCTGCGCATCTGGAGCCTGTGCTCCGCAAAGGGAGAGGCCACAACAGTGAGAGGCCCACGTACCGAAAAAAAAAAAAAAAAAAAAAAAAACTCCCTACAAAGAAAAGCAAAGGATTGGACAGTTTCACCAGGAAATTCTACCAAATATATAGTAAAGAGTTAACACCTATGCTTATCAAATTATTCAAAAAAAAATGAGAAGGGAACACTTCCAAATTCATTCTACGAGACTAGCATTATCCTCATTCCAAAACCAGACAGAGACACTACAGAGAAAAAACAAAATTACAGGCTAAAACCCAGATGAACATAGATATAAATATCCCGAACAAAATGTAAGCAAACCAAATTCAACAATACATAAAAAAGAATCATACATCATGATCAGTGGAATTTATCCCAGGGATGTGAGGAAGGCTCAAAATTCACAAATCAATGTGACATACTACATTAACGAAATGATAAAAATCACATGATTATCTCAATAGACATGGAAAAAGCATTTGACAAACATCAACATCCATTCATAAGAACTCTGACAACATGAGTATTGAGGGAACATACCTCAATATAATAGAGATCATTGATGACAAACTCACAGCTAACATCACACTCAATGGGGAAAAGCTGAAAATTTTTCCTCTAAGATTGGGAGCAATATTAGGATGCCCACTCTTGCCATTTCTATTTAACATAGTATTGGAAATCCTAGTCACAAAAATCAGACTAGAAAAATAAGTAAAAGCATCTAAATTGGAAGGGAAGAAGTAAAACTGTCAGTATTTGCAGATGCCATGATACGGTATATAGAAAACCCTACAAACTCCACTAAAAACCTGTTAGAACTAATAAATTAATTCAGTAAAATTGTAGGATAGAATATTAATATACAGAAATCTGTTGTATTTCTTTACACCAATAATGAACCATCAAATAAAGAACTATCAAGAAATCAGCCACATTTATAATTACATCAAAAGTAATAAAATAATTAGGAATAAATTTAAGCAAGGATGTGAAAGACTATCTGGAATTTGTAAGAACTTGATGAAGGAAATTGAAGACACTACAAATAAATGAGAAGATAGCCTGTGTTCATGGATTGGAAAAATTAATACTGTCAAAATGTCCATACCAACCAAAGCAATCTACAGCTTTAATGCAATCCCTATCAAAATACCCATGACATTTTTCACAGAACTAGAACAAATAATTCTAAAATTTGTATGGAACCACAAAATACCCCAAATAACCAAAGCAACTTGAGAAAAAAGAATAAAGGTGGAGGTATCAGGATCCCTGCCTCTATACTGTACTACAAAGCTACAGTAATCAAAACAGTATGGTCCTGGCACAAAAACAGACAGATAGATCAATGGAACAGAACAGAGGCCAAAATAATTCCACTCATATATGGTCAGTTAATCTATGACAAAGGAGACAATAATATTGAATGGGAAATAGTCTCTTCAATAATTGGTAATGGGAAAACTGGACAGTTACATGTAAAAGGATAAAACTAGAAGATTTTCTCACACAGTATGCAAAAATAAACTCAAAATGGATTGAAGACCTAAATTTAATACCTGAAACCATGAAACTCCTAGAAGAAAACACAGGCAGTATGCTCTTTGACATAGGTCTAAGCACTATTATTTTTGTATCTGTCTCCTCAGGCAAGGGGAAAAAAAGCAAAAATAATCAAATGGGACCTAATCAAACTTAAAAGCTTTGGCACAGTGAAGGAAACTATCAACAAAATGAAAAGGCAACCTACTGAATGGAAGAAGATATTTTCAATGATATGCCTGATAAGGGGTTAGTATCCAAAGTATACAAAGAATTTATACAACTCAATATCAAAAAAAAAAAACTGATTAAAAAATGAGCAGAGGTCCTTAATAGACATTTTTTCAAAGGAGACATACAGATGGCCAACTAATCTTCAGGAGAAAGGCAATTTAAAACTACAATGAGATATCACCTCACACTTGTGAGAATGGCTATTACTAAAAGGACAACAAATAGCAACTGTTATACAGGATATGGAGAAAAATGAACCCTCATACACTGTTGGTAGAAATGTAATGCTGTTATAGTCACTATGGAAGACATTATGGAGAGTTCTCAAAAAATTAAAAATAGAACTACCATATCATCCAGCATTTCCAATTCTGGGTATTTATCCAAAGAAAATAAAAACACTAATTAGAAAAGATGTATGCACCCCAATATTCATAGCAGCATTAATTACAATAGACAAGATATGGAAACAACCTAAGTACCCACAGACAGATGAATGGGTAAAGAAGATATGGTGTGTATATATATATATATATATATATATATATATATATACACAATGGAATACTACACAGCCATAGAAAAAGAATGAGATTTTTCCATTTGTGACAACATGGATGGATCTGAACTGTATTATGCTTAGTGAAATCTCAGACATAGAACACAAATGCTGTTTGTTTTCATTTACATGTGGAATCTAAAAAGTAAAACATATGAACGAATATAACAAAACAGAAACAGAGTTATAGATATAGAGAACAAACTACTGGTTACCACAGAGGAGAGTAGAGGGGGAAGCAGCAAGATAAGGGAAGGGGATTAAGACAAATTACTAGTTATAAAATAAATAGATTACAAGAACATAATGTACAGCACAGAGAATATAGCCAATATTTTAAAACTCTATATGGAATATAATCTACTATAAAAGTATTGAATTTTTATGTTGTATACCTAAAACTATTATGATATTGTAAAGTCATCTACACTTTAATAAAAAAATGAATAAAGCAAATCAGTCCATATTTGGGGATAAAAGAGTATTAGTCTGTAATACTACCACTGTAAAAAATAATCTTATCAGTCTCTTATTTCTTCTCATATAAATGCTTTGCCCTTAATATATAAATATGCTAACCTCCTGGATCAAGGTCATGAAGAAATTTGAATTTACCTTAGCAATTTAAATAATTACTTAGGTGACAAACATTAACAAATATCAAAGTTCAATGCTTTATTTATTCCTCAGAAATTTGCTAACAATATTTTAATTCTTAGTATCCAGTACACTAACTCCAAAGTTCTGAGAACCACACTTTTATGAAGAAATAAATCTTAGTATCTTGATGAATAATTAAGGCTTACTAGTTACTAGAATTTTTATCAACTGATGATACTAAGTCATTTTGCAAGGTTAATGAATTTTAATTTGAATGTCATTTGTTACTGTCTCCTTCTTCCTATCTGCTGCAGGAAACCCAATCTATAATATTAAAGCTCAGTGTGGGGCAAAGACACAATGACCTGCTGGTAATTGCAGGTTGATAATGTTGTACAATAGTTGGTCCAGAAGCAATCTGGCCTGGTTAATCTGGCATGGGACCGTAGTGAAATGCCACAAAGATTACTGCATAATATGACTCAGAATTTGAATAACAGTAGTCACCTTATGTGATAGAATAGTGAGGTTATGTTCACCCAAGTGATAGCAGTATAGATATTGAACCACTTAACAGCATTCATCTCAGGCAAATTAATTAGCTTAGACTTCTCCAAAGTCACTTAGCAAAGATTGCAAATCATTGGAGAAACCAGTTAAAGCCATAATAAAGGATCCCATGCTAATCAGTTTGACCATATATTATGGACTGCAGAGTCTCCCAAGCACTCTTTTTTCATGCATAGACACATAATTTAAGGTGGAATCATGACCAGAATGGAAAAAGAGACATTATTGGAATAATAGACAAAAATTTTAAAGGTTTTCTGTATGGGATGGATGGATGAAATAAAATATTAACAACTGATCATCTTGTGAGTGGAGTAGGAGAGTGGTTTGTATTTTTCTTGCAATTCTTGTGTACATTTGAAATTATTTTATAATGAATAATTTTTTTTTAATCCGAAAGATTAAAAAATTCAAACACTAAATAATAGTAATAAGTAGTTTAACAACCAAACCTGTCATAATAATTTTCTTTTCAATCGAATCAACCTTAAAAATCAAAGAAAGGATAGAGCATAAAGATATCCTTGTGTTTATTATTGACGAAGTAACTGTCAGTGAATACAATACTTAATGAATACATAATAAATACAAATAGGAATAATGCATTTTGAATATTTAAGAAGCAGGTCTTGATATATTTTTATTTTGAAAAAAGAACCTAAGGCTCACATTGTACAATCAAAGCAGTGCCTGACACAAAAATGTCTATTTTTTTTAACACCTTTATTGGAGTATAACTGTTTTACAATGGCGTGTTAGTTTCTGCTTTATAACAAAGTGAATCAGCTATACATATTTTAATAGTCAAAAGCAAAAATTATGCTGAACCCTGATAGTCAGTTATCAGGGGCCGCTTCAAATGGTAGTGTCAAGGTTCCTGTAACCAAGGGAAAGGGGAAGACCCAGTGAACAAACACTTTCTAAGGCTCTGCTTAAGTTAGGATTGCAGCTGTCTCATGGGCAAAAGCATTCACTTAGTCAACTTCAAAGAGAAGTGTGGCCTGTTGAGAGTCATTACTGCAATATTCCACCACGAGTGGGCATTGTCAATGAGCTCTCCAAATTTCTTGTAATAAAGTACTTCTTTGTAAGAATTAAAACAGAATTTCTCTTGTTCTCTTGTTCTTGTTCCTCATCCTCTCCATTACTT
This sequence comes from Platanista minor, assembly GCA_004363435.1. Lineage (NCBI taxonomy): Eukaryota > Metazoa > Chordata > Mammalia > Artiodactyla > Platanistidae > Platanista > Platanista minor. The sequence goes on along the minus strand of RJWK010037094.1, from coordinate 4,217 downwards.
GATATTTCAGACTGAAAAAGTTTTGCTTATATGTATAAAACTGTATCTTATTGGGATTGTCTTTTGCATTTTCCCAAATACTAGGTAATTTGAATATTTTTATTGATCAATATGTTTATTCATAATTTGTATCATATGTTTTGTATATCTTTTGTTCATATCTTTAGTTTTATATTGGCTTTTAAAAAATTAACATTTATCTAACTGATTTGTAGAAAATTTATATATATATTTTGGTATGAATTATCTATTATATATGTTCTAAAAAACTTATTTCTAGTTTTCATGTCTTTCCATGTTTAACAGGGTATTTTGATATAGATAAGTTTATAATTATTATGAAGAAAAATGTATCAATCTTGTGTTTTCTTTAAGAAATTATTTCCTGTCCCAAGACATAAAAATATTCTCAGGCTTCCCTGGTGGCTCAGTGGTTGAGAGTCCACCTGCCGATGCAGGGGACACGGGTTCGTGCCCCGGTCCGGGAAGATCGCACATGCCGTGGAAGAGCTGGGCCCGTGAGCCATGGCTGCTGAGCCTGCGCATTGGGAGCCTGTGCTCCACAAAGGAAGAGGCCACAACAGGGAGAGGCCCGCGTACTGCAAAAAAAAAAAAAAAAAAAAAATATATATATATATATATATATATATATATATATATATATATATATATATATATATATATACATATTCTCCCATAGTTACCTATGACATTTTAAAGTTTTCATTTTCATGTTTAGCTCTTTAATATAACGATACATTTTTGTAAAGCAGTTGTATAGGTATCCCTGTTTTTTTCCATTGGAGAAAAAAATGACCAAACATAAATTGAAGATTCTATTACACTTACATTGATACAAAATTCCAATTTTGTCAAATATACCCTCTTTGCACAACTAAGTCTACTTTAATTCTATTCTGTTCTAGTCGTCTATGTTTGCTCTCTGCATCAATACGTACAGGCTATCATCTAAATTATGATAACTTTATAATATTTCTGATAAGAACAGCACCTTTATCTTATTATTTTTCCTCAGAATTTGCCTGTCAATTTTGTTAACCTGTGGTAACTTTTGGGGATACACATATACACACACATACACACACATATGCATAGACACAAACAAATGATTTATTGAACGTTCCAGTTGGGATTGTTATTAGCATTGAAATGACTTATGGTTTATGGCTTAATTTAGGAAACATATACAGTTGACCCTTGAACAACAAGGATTCGAACTACAAAGGTCCACTTGTATGCAGATTTTTTTTCACTAAACATGCACTACAATACTACATGATCCATGTTTGGTTGAATTCAACTGTGAATTTACAAGCAGATTTTCAACTACAGGGGTGGTTGGCACCCCTAACCCCTGCGTTATTCTAAGTTCAACTCTGCATACTTCTGATATTGAATCTTTCTGTGCATGAACATTGTTGTATCTGCAATTTGTATAGAAACTCTTTAATATCTTTTAACAAGGTTTTATAATTTTCTCCAATTGGGTGTTATACTTTCTTCCTGAGACTTTATCAACTAGAATCTTGCTCAATTTTAATAAATAATTTATGTATATTTTAGAAGAATGTATACATATATATAACTTATAGGTGCAGGATTCCATGTGTATTTATTTGATCAAATATTTTATGTGCCATTTACATCTTCACGATTTTTAAACAATTTTCTACCTACTCAATCTAGGGTAATGCAAAACTACCAAAGTGAAAGGGTGATTGTGAATACATCAGTTTCTTTTTGAGTTCCATAAGCTTTGTTTATGTTTCTCATACATTTTGAAGCTCTTTTACTAGGTAAATTGAGGTTTAATGGTAAATATTCATAAGATGTTACAGAAAAACCTGAAAAACTTTTTGACCAACCCAATATATCTTCTTAATGAATTGAACCACATATCATTAAGAAGAAAACTTGTTTTTACTTAATAACAGTTTTTTCTTTTTCTTGCCTTAGAATCTAATTGGCCTGTTCTTAATACAGCTCTTTTAGATTACTTTGTGTTCACGTTCATTTGGTATAAATTTTTCTTTTAATTTATTTTATGTTCTAGGCATATCTCTGGTATATGACATTTAATATTACAAACTCTGTCTTTACTGATAAATTAAATACAGTCACATTTATTATGTTTACTGGCAAGTTTGGATTCTTTTCTATCATCTTGAACAGTACTTATTTGTTCTTTTTCTTTTTTATATATTTGTATTTTTAGAATTCATTTTTAAGGTGTAATTTACACAATGAAATAAAATTTCTCCAATATTTCATTTTGTTTAAATGTCAGAGAAAAATTTTTACTGTTTCACTTCAAAATAATCTAAAACTTGGTTTACTATTTGGTTCAATTCAGAATATAAAGCCAAAATTAAAATATGGTTTTCTTTACTCAGGACTGGAGAAAAAAATTCTAATAGCCTAAACTAAAATTCAGTTCCTCAGTTTCTCATTTATCTATTTGTCTTTCTCCTTTCACGCTGTTAAATTCTTAATTTAATTTATCTACTTCCCCATCACCTGAGAAAAATGTCAATATATACCAATTTCTCACTGATAATGGCTATTTGATGTTACAAGGGTTGATACTGTTCAGTTTTTCACGGGCTTTTCTCTCTGCACTGAAGCTCCTTATCAGCATGTAGGGGAGCAGGGGGCAAGGAAGTTGGACTGTGATGAATGATAGCTGTGGGGTAAAGAGTTGAGAGTTGAGGAGGTGATATTGGAGAGTGAGTCAGTCTGTGTGGTGATGGATTTCACTCTGGTGTTCCTCAGTTCTTATTCTTTCCCACAGAGACAGAGGTGACAGTGAATGACTCTACTTCCTAAATCTCCTTTCAATTGATCAAGTTTTTCATTCTATTATTTTTGTTTTCTGTTAGGAAATTTTTATGATATTTTTATTTATTCATGGTTATCAATTAAACTTTATACTCATACTTCACTGAGTAGTATAAACTTAGTCCTCCCAAACACTAGAATAATAGTTTATTTCAGTGTACAACTATTGGTTGATAGCTAGTCATAGTCTATCAAAAGTTTGATGAAAATAATGTAATATCTTGTGTTTATTTTGTTATTACAGAGATGTTTGCTTTTTTATTCCTTAAGAAGTATTCCTCCCTCCTTGAACTGTTTTAAAGATGTCTCGTTTTTGGTGCTCTGCGGTTTTATTATAATTTTCCTAAGTGTGAATACCCTTTTCTATCATCTGTTTTGAAATAACATTATTTAATAATCTGATAATTCATATATTATGGCAATTTTAGAAAATCATCACCAAGTTATTTGAATACTACCTAATACCAGGTTTGCTCTATTATTTTCTTCTTGAACTCCAATTGAACATATATTTATGCCATTTAAAACAAATTTTTTATTGGAATATAATTGCTTTACAGTGTTAGTTTCTGCTGTACAATGAAGTGAATCAGCTATATGTACACATATACCCTCCATCTTGGACCTCCCTCCCACCACCACCCCATCCCACACATCTAAGGACATCACAGAACACTGAGCTGAGCTTCCCCTGTGCATTATAGCATGTTCCCACTGTCTATTTTATGCATGGTAGTGTATATAAGTCAAACCTAATCTCCCAATTCATCCTACCCTCCCCTTCCTGCCTCTGTGTCCACATGTCTGTTCTCTACATCTGTGTCTCGATTCCTGTCCTACTAATAGGTTCATTTGTACCATTTTCTAGATTCCACATATACGTGTTAAAATACAATATTTGTTTTTCTCTTTCTGGCTTACTTCACTCTGTAAGTCACACTCTAGGTCCATCCACATCTCTACAAATGACCTAATTTCATTCCTTTTTATGGCTGAGTAATATTCCATTGTACATATGTACCACATCCTCTTAATACATTCATCTGTCATTGCACATTTAGACTGTTTCCATGTCCAGGTTATTGTAAATAGTGCTGCAATAAACATTGGGGTATGTGTCCTTTCCTTTTTAACATCTTTATTGGACTATAATTATCTTACAATACTGTGTTAGTTTCTGCTGTATAACAAAGTGAATCAGCTATACAAATACATATATCCCCATATCTGCTTCCCCTTGCGTCTCCCTCCGACCCTCGTTATCCCACCCCTCTAGGTGGTCACAAAACACCGAGCTGATATCCCTGTGCTATGTGGCTGCTTCCCACTAGCTATCTATTTTACATTTGGTAGTGTAT
>RJWK010037093.1:11148-21525 GCA_004363435.1 Platanista minor | reverse complement strand
AAAAAAAAAAAAAAAAAAAAAAAAAATCCGCCTGCCAATGCAGGGGACACGGGTTCGAGCCCTGGTCCGGGAAGATCCCACATGCCGCAGAGCAACTAAACCCGTGCACCACAACTACTGAGCCTGTGCTCTAGAGCCTGCAAGCCACAACTACTGAGCCCACGTGCTGCAACTACTGCAGCCCATGCACCCAGAGCTGGTGCTCCAGAACAACAGAAGCCACTGCAATGAGAAGCCTGCGCACCACAACAAACAGCAGCTCCCGCTCGCCGCAACTGGAGAAAGCCTGTGCACAGTAACGAAGACCCAACGCAGCCAAAAATAAATAAAATTTTAAAAAAGAAAAAAAAAAGCACCCATGAGGATTAACACAGAAGATAAAATGCAAGAAAAATTATTTTAAGTCACTGGGATATTGGGAATTTCATTTTTCCTTACTCCAGATCTAGGCAGTCTTCAGGTGTTTTTACATTAACTTTCTTTTTTCGAGCAATACTTTGGTAGAAATTTAAAATCAGGCTCAAAGTAGTTGTGCAGCATCACAGAATTTTAGACAAGAGGCAATCGGATACCCTTCATATCTTACAGATGAAGAAGCTGAAGCCTTGCGACCGTCCCCGCAGTGGGGACAGGGGGCACGGTGTACAGATATTAATGCTGCTGCCCTTTTTCTTTATAACTGCAAGACTGAGACGTGTGAAAGGCCAAAAGGCATTGAAAAACCGCTTTGTTTGAACCTGGAAGCTTCATGCTCTAAAGGGTCTGGCTGCTTGGAATGTTTTACATTCTAGTCTAAACAGGCTTCTTAATTGAGGTGGTTTTGTTGTTATTCTATCTTCAATAACAGGTTTGTGACATTCTCATACCTAAATGAAGTAAAATGTTTCAAGTGGCAAATGCCACAGAGAATCAGTTCCAACCACTGAAGGACAGGTTAGGGCCTCAAGGAATCCAAAGAAACTACTCTTTGTACAGCCCCGGCTGCCCTCAGGTGGAGCCAGCCTCTTCCAGCCTCTTGTTCTACACAAGTTCTGGACATAAGGTGGCCTGCTAAGCCTGCATGTCCAAACATACATGCTGGAAATAACTACTGTCCCACATGAAATCATAAGAAAATGAGCACCAGTCTCTGACGTGTGTTATTTTCCTTTCCTCTCCTCTCCAGCAGTGTGAAATTAGATTCAAAAAGTAGACACAGGGCTTCCCTGGTGGCACAGTGGTTAAGAATCCGCCTGCCAACGCAGGGAACACGGGTTCGATTCCTGGTACAGGAAGATCCCATATGCCTCAGAGTAAGTAAGCCTGTGTGCCACAACTACTGAGCGTGCACTCTAGAGCCCATGAGCCACAACTACTGAGCCCGCGTGCCACAACTACTGAAGCCCGGGCACCCAGAGCCCGAGCTCTGCAACAAGAGAAGTCACCTCAATGAGAAGCCCGTGCACCGCAACAAGGAGCAGCCCCAGCTCGCTGCAGCTAGAGAAAGCCCGCGTGCAGCAATGAAGACCCAACACAGCCAAAAAAAGTAGACACAGCCATCTTTGGTGGATGGCGAAGAGTGGTGAGAAGGTTGAATTCCAAGTGGAAAAAATAATGAGGCTGAACCAAATGCTCCTGCTTTCCTTGGGGATGAGGGTGAGGAAGAGGAGAGAAAGTTGAGAAAATGACAAGAAAATACCAAAAATAGCAATAAAATGAGCTGCCATTAAAATTTATAGGTATAATTAAAAACTATCACTTATATCAAAGATCTAAAATCATATACCAATTAACCTGCAAAAGGATCTGAAGGTACAGAGAAACAAAAACAAATGAACTCAGATAAATGCAATTAAGTTGGTGCTACAGTAAAATGCCTCTCCTGAATCCCACAATTACTTCACAGTCTCCAGGGAAAGCAAGAGAAGTCTAGGGCTGGGAGATGAAGGGGTTGCACCCTTTAATAGGATGACAACGTAAGGCTAAGTCACAAGCGACCACAGAAGGAGGGAAAAACAACCCAATGCACCTGAAGATCAAAAGCGGCTCATGTCATTTGAGAGTCACGCTGTAGAAGGGAGGTGAGACCCACAGACAGTGCCAGGAAAAGCAAAGCGAAAACCAAGAGGTATCTAAGGATAGTAGGAGGTCTGTGAATCAGACTGCTGGTTCCTGCGGGGCGCAGCGGAGAGGAACCTGGCAGGAAGCACCACATATGGTAGCGGACGCTAAGCCAGGCTTGAGAAGAAAATGGGGCGGTGAGAGGAGTCAGGGCCAGCTCAGTGCCCCAGCTCTTCCGCAGGGACAGCACACTGTACCCAGACAGACCTACCTTCTCTCGAGGAACCACTCTGAAACAAAGCCCATTATTTGAGCTACCCCTATCCTTTCTTCCAACGCCCCTTGGAGTCAAGAATCAGGGCCCTGAGAGTTGACATTATGAACACTTTTCACGTGGAAGCTGTTCTCCTCCACCCTCAGAGCTAATCCATCCACAGAGGAAACATACATATTTGATCAAAGCCTCCAGAGTTGCCAGCAGGAGACAGGAGTAAAATCTAGAAGAGTCCAAGCATCCTATCTTATCACACATTAAGGCAATTTACTGGAAAAGCAAGCTATATCACATTCCTTCCTTTCAGTCGCTTTGAGGCAGCGGTGGCCTGCAGGTAGTGTGGGTTGTTTCTCTAGGCTGGTCTAGGAGAGGGCCGGAGGGCTATCAAATAAAGGCTACAAGAAGTCAGATTCTTGGTTGCTATCAGCTCTCTGGGGCTGTGGAATCCAAGGTACCCACGGTCCTACCCAGGTCCACCCTATAAGAAATCTTCAGCCTGAGAGCTGCCCAAGATTAAGGTCAAGGGACAGTCTTTAGTTCCTCAGCTCCAGTGAGTTTCCACCACACAGATCCAGGATGCTGAGCTTCCACCCACTGTCCTAGAAGAAATATCAGAAAGACAACTACAGGTGGCTTGAGGAGGTCCATTCCAGGATGGGCACTAGTGTGATCCTCACGTTTGCTTGGGTAAGGATGGACAGCCTCTTCCCTGTCCTCCTCTTGCTAACAGTTAACCAATAAAGTTATTTCCGACTTTCCATACTATGAGTGCATGCTAGACAACATTCACATCATTCATCCCTAAAACATTCCATCCTGGTCTAATTAAAAAATCACATAGACCTATCTTTACTCCAAAGACAGAGGCTTGGATTGGCTAATTTAAAGAAAGTCCCAGGGAAGTCTCAATATAGTAAGGAAAGACGTTTCTTTTCTGAAAGAATAAAATGAAGGAAAAACAAAAAAACTTAAACACAGCCAAAAAGAGAAATCCAGGATTCAAGCATTCAATTTGGAAAGAAACTGCAAATCACCTAAAAATTTAAATTAGATATTACAGACCAATTTATTCAAGGATTCTCTATTCTATCAATTCACAGAATCTTCAAAAAAAAAAATTTATTTTTATTTTTGAACTTATACCAGTTTTAACCAAGAGCAAGTAGGGTGATAATCTCATCTCTCAACTCATGCTCCTGGGTGTGTGGTCAGGGAAGAGGAATAAAACACAAAGTGATACATCAAACACCTAGGTTAATCAACAGAAATTTTCTAAGAAACATATTTTAGTAAGACCAACATCCAAAAGTGTCTAGAATAGTATCAAGCAGTCTCAAAATGAAACCCAAGGAATAGACTGTCACACTGGAAACACGATTATTTGAAAAATCAAACATACACCTGCTATCAAAATAACCTATAGTGCTCATTATGCATATGGGTTAAATGGCTCTCTTTTAAACTTTTGCCATATTTCATACAAAATAGTAATTATGCATGTTTACCACGAATTATGAGCATCGCCATTGCATTTTAGGCCCTATCTATAAATAAAGCACCGTTTCCATTCCTGTGTCCTTTAGAGCACATCTATAATCAATTCACTCCCTTCATGGACATGCCTCAACTCTGAAGCTGACACTGCACCCCAAGTTCTCTGCTCACACAGCACTGGCCATTTCACTATGATACAAGTTCTCTCTCATGAAAGCCCTGGGGACTCGGTGCCCTCTGGGAGAAAACAGACAAGGCAATGATCTTGTCCTCTACTCACACGTCAGGCAGACCAGCATGGTGCGCACGGATAGGTCTATCAGCAGCTTGCAATGCTCAGGCGCACGGGCCATGAAGAAGGGGATGATGATCTCAGCCGGGACGTAGAACTGGAGGGCGTAGGTGAAGAAGATGCCGATGGAATAGAGCAGCTTAACTGACTGGTACAGCCTGCAGAGAGAGCCGAGACACGTTCAGAGCCAGCTCTGCACGCTCATACACCAGCAATGAGAGTGCAAAACAGTCCCAAGGTGATTTGGCCATACCTATCCAAGTTACAAGCGCACGTGTCCTTTGGACAAGCAATTTCAGGTCTAGGGATTTATCTTGTAGATATACTTGCACGTGCGCACGTAAACTTACATAAAAAATATGTCACTGCAGCATTATTCAAGTCTGAAAGACTGAAAAGAGTTTAAATGTTAATCAGTGGGGAACTGGTTAAATAGATCATGGCACCCCCATATAACTATTAAAAAGTAGGAGACAGAACTCCAGGCGCTGATATGTTACGAGCTCCACGATATATGATGAAGTAAAAAAAGCATGAAGCAAGAGGGAGGAGATATGGGAACATATGTATAACTGATTCACTTTGTTATAAAGCAGAAACTAACCATTGTAAAACAATTATACTCCAATAAAGATGAAAAAAAAAAAAGTATGAAGCAGAACAGTGTCGACAGTATGGTACCAACTGCCTATAAAAGGAAAAAGAGGGAGAAACACTCCCCTTCACACACACATACATGTGACGTTCTTATATACACCAAACATCTTCAGGAGGAAACATAAGAAACTGGTAATATGGTTATCCCTGAAATGGAAAATTGTAAAACTGGGGTGCTGGAGAGGCAAGTGGAAACTTAACATTTTCTGTATGCCCTTTGAACATCTGGAGTCTTTTCCACAGGCATATATCTTTTCAAAAATAAAAACAATTAAAAATACAATGTGGAGGAGCTTCAAGATGGCGGAAGAGTAAGAGGCAGAGATCACCTCCCTCTCCACAAATACGTCAGAAATACATCTACATGTGGAACAGGTCCTACAGAACACCTACTGAACGCTGGCAGAAGACCTCAGACCTCCCAAAAGGCAAGAAACTCCCCACGTACCTGGGTAGAGCAAAAGAAAAAAGAAAAAACAGACAAAAGAATAGGGACGGGACCAGCACCAGTGGGAGGGAGCTGTGAAGGAGGAAACGTTTCCACACACTAGGAAGCCCCTTCGCGGGGAGAGACTGCGGGTGGCGGAGGGGGGAGCTTCGAAGCGCAGCCACAGGGGCGCGGAGGGCAAAGCGGAGAGATTCCCGCACGGAGGATCGGCGCCGACCGGCACTCACCAGCCTGAGAGGCTTGTCTACTCCCGGCCGGGATGGGGTGGGCGGGGCTGGGAGCTGAGGCTCAGGCTTCGGTCGGAGCGCAGGGAGAGGACTGGGGTTGGCGGCGTGAACACTGCCTGCAGGGGCCTAGTGCACCACGGCTAGCCGGCAGGGAGTCTGGGAAAAAGTCTGGACCTGCCGAGGAGGCAAGAGACTTTTTCTTCCCTCTTTGTTTCCTGGTGCGCGAGGAGAGGGGATTAAAAGTGCCGTTTAAAGGAGCTCCAGAGACGGGCGCGAGCCGCAGCTAACAGCGCGGACCCCAGAGATGGGCCTGAGACGCTAAGGCTGCTGCTGCCGTCACCAAGAAGTCTGTGTGCGAGCACAGATCACTGTCCACACCTAACCTCCCCGCAGCCAGCGCAGCCCGCCGTTGATCCAGGGAAAACGTCCCCGGGAGAACGCACGGCGCACCTCAGACTGGTGCAACGTCATGACGGCCTCTGCCGCCGCAGGCTCGCCCCGCACTCCATGCCCCTCCCTCTCCCCGGCCTGAGTGAGTCAGAGCCCCCGAATCAGCTGCTCCTTTAACCCAGTCCTGTCCGAGCGAAGAATAGACGCGCTCAGCCGACCTACACGCAGAGGCGGGGCCAAATCCAAAGCTGAACCCCAGGAGCTGTGCAAACAAAGAAGAGAAAGGGAAATCTCTCCCAGCAGCCTCAGGAGCAGCGAATTAAAGCTCCACAATCAACTTGATGTACCCAGCATCTGTGGAATACCTGAATAGACAACGAATCATCCCAAATTCAGGAGGTGGACTTTGGGAGCAAATATATATATATATATTTTCCCCTTTTTCTCTTTTTGTGAGAGTGTATATGTATGCTTCTGTGTGTGATTTTGTCTGTATAGCTTTGCTTTTACCATTTTTCCTAGGGTTCTGTCCGTCTTTTTTTTACGTAAAAAAATTTTCTTCTTAATAATTATTTTTAATAACTTTATTTTATCTCCTCCCTCCCTCCCTTTCTTTCTTTTTCTCCCTTTTATTCTGAACCGTGTGGATGAAACGCTCTTGGTGCTCCAGCCAGGCATCAGGGCTGTGCCTCTGAGGTGGGAGAGCCAACTTCAAGATACTAGTCCACAGGAGGCCTCGCAGCTTCACGTAATATCAAACGGCAAAAATCTCCTGGAGATCTCCATCTCAACACCAAGACCCAGCTTCACTCAACGACCAGCAAGCTACAGTGCTGGACATCCTATGCCAAACAACTAGCAAGACAGGAACACAACCCCATACATTAGCAGAGAGGCTGCCTAAAATCATAATAAGGCCACAGACACCCCAAAACACACCACCAGACGTGGACCTTCCGACCAGAAAGACAAGATCCAGCCTCATCCACCAGAACACAGGCACTAGTCCCCTCCACCAGGAAGCCTACGCAACCCACTGAACCAACCTTAGCCACTGGGGACAGACACCAAAAACAACGGGAACTACGAACCTGCAGCCTGCAAAGAGGAGACCCCAAACGCAGTAAGTTAAGCAAAATGAGAAGACAGAAAAACACACAGCAGATAAAGAAGCAAGGTAAAAACACACAAGACCTAACAAATGAAGAGGAAATAGGCAGTCTACCTGAAAAAGAATTCAGAATAATGATAGTACACATGATCCAAAATCTTGGAAATAGAATAGAGAAAATACAAGAAACGTTTAACAAGGACCTAGAAAAACTAAAGAGTAAACAAACAATGATGAACAACACAATAAATGAAATTAAAAATTCTCTAGAAGGGATCAAGAGCAGAATAACTGAGGCAGAAGAACAGATAAAAGAACTGCAAGATAAAATAGTGGAAATAACTACTGCAGACCAGAATAAAGAAAAAAGAATGAAAAGAACTGATGACAGTCTCAGAGACCTGTAGGACAACATTAAACGCACCAACATTTGAATTATAGGGGTCCCAGAAGAAGAAGAGAAAAAGAAAGGGACTGAGAAAATATTTGAAGAGATTATAGTTGAAAACTTCCCTAATATGGGAAAGGAAATAGTTAATCAAGTCCAGGAAGCACAGAGAGTCGCATACAGGATAAACCCAAGGAGAAACACGCCAAGACACATATTAATCAAACTATCAAAAATTAAATACAAAGAACAAATATTAAAAGCAGAAAGGGAAAAACAACAAATAACACACAAGGGAATCCCCAGAAGGTTAACAGCTGATCTTTCAGCAGAAACTCTGTAAGCCAGAAGGGAGTGGCACGACATATTTAAAGTGATGAAGGAGAAAAACCTACAACCAAGATTAACCAGCAAGGATCTCATTCAGATTTGATGGAGAAATTAAAACCTTTACAGACAAGCAAAAGCTAAGAGAATTCAGCACCACCAAACCAGCTTTACAACAAATGCTAAAGGCACTTCTCTAGGCAGGAAACACAGAAGAAGGAAAAGACCTACAATAACAAACCCAAAACAATTAAGAAAATGGGAATAGGAACATACATATCGATAATTACCTTAAATGTAAATGGATTAAATGCTCCAACCAAAAGACATAGACTGGCTGAATGGATACAAAAACAAGACCCATATATATGCTGTCTACAAGAGACCCACTTCAGACCTAGGGACACATACAGAGTGAAAGTGAGGGGACGGAAAAAGATATTCCATGCAAATGGAAATCAAAAGAAAGCTGGAGTAGCAATTCTCATATCAGATACAATAGACTTTAAAATAAAGACTATTACAAGAGACCAAGGACACTACATCATGATCAAGGGATCGATCCAAGAAGAAGATATAACAATGGTAAATATTTGTGCACCCAACATAGGACCACCTCAATGCATAAGGCAAATACTAACAGCCATAAAAGGGGAAATTGACAGTAACACAATCATAGTAGGGGACTTTAACACCCCACTTTCACCAATGGACAGACCATCCGAAATGAAAATAAATAAGGAAACACAAGCTTTAAATGAAACATTAAACAAGAAGGACTTAATTGATATTTATAGGACATTCCATCCAAAAATAGCAGAATACACATTCTTCTCAAGTGCTCATGGAACATTCTCCAGGATAGATCATATCTTGGGTCACAAATCAAGCCTCAGTAAATTTAAGAAAACTGAAATTGTATCAAATATCTTTTCTGACCACAATGCATTGAGACTAGATATCACTACAAGAAAAAATCTGTAAAAAATACAAGCACATGGAGGCTAAACAATACACTACTTAATAACCAAGAGATCACTAAAGAAATCAAAGAGGAAAGCAAAAAATACCTAGAAAAAATGACAAGGAAAACATGATGACCCAAAACCTATGGGATGCAGCAAAAGCAGTTCTAAGAGGGAAGTTTATAGCAATACAATCCTACCTTAAGAAACAAGAAACATTTCAAATAAACAACCTAACTTTACACCTAAAGCAATTAGAGAAAGAAGATCAAAAAAACCCCAAAGTTAGCAGAAGGAAAGAAATCATACAGATCAGATCAGAAATAAATGAAAAAGAAATGGAGGAAACAATAGCAAAGATCAATAAAACTAAAATCTGGTTCTTTGAGATGATAAAATTGATAAACCATTAGCCAGACTCATCAAGGAAAAAAGGGGGAAGACTCAAATCAATAGAATTAGAAATGAAAAAAGAGAAGTAAAAACTGACACTGCAGAATTACAAAGGATCATGAGAGATTACTACAAGCAACTATATGCCAATAAAATGGACAACCTGGAAGAAATGGACAAATTCTTAGAAATGCACAACCTTCCGAGACTAAACCAGGAATAAATAGAAAATATGAACAGACCCATGACAAGCACTGAAATTGAAACTGTGATCAAAAATCTTCCCACAAACAAAAGCCCAGGACCAGATGGCTTCACAGGCGAATTCTATGAAACATTTAGAGAAGAGCTAACACCCATCCTTCTCAAACTCTTCCAAAATATAGCAGTGGGAGGAACACTCCCAAACTCATTCTACAAGGCCACCATCACCCTGATATCAAAATCAGACAAAGATGTCACAAAGAAAGAAAACTACAGGCCAACATCACTGATGAACATAGATGCAAAAATCCTCAACAAAATACTAGCAAACAGAATCTAACAGCACATTAAAAGGATCATACACTATGGTCAAGTGGGGTTTATCCCAGGAATGCAAGGATTCTTCCATATACGCAAATCAATCAGTGTGATACACCATATTAACAAACTGAAGGAGCAAAACTATATGATCATCTCAATCGATGCAGAGAAAGCTTTCAACAAAATTCAACACCCATTTATGATAAAAACCCTGCAGAAAGTAAGCATAGAGGGAACTTTCCTCAACGTAATAAAGGCCGTATATGACAAACCCACAGTCAACATCGTCCTCAATGGTGAAAACAGAAACCATTTCCACTAAGATCAGGAACAAGACAAGGTTGCCCACTCTCACCACTCTTATTCAACATAGTTTTGGAAGTTTTAGCCACAGCAATCACAGAAGAAAAAGAAATATGAGGAATCCAAATCAGAAAAGAAGTAAAGCTGTCACTGTTTGCAGATGGCATGATACTATACACACAGAATCGTAAAGATGCTACCAGAAAACTACTAGAGCTAATCAATGAATTTGGTAAAGTAGCAGGATACAAAATTAATGCACAGAAATCTCTAGCATTCCTATACACTAATGATGAAAACTCTGAAAGTGACTTTAAGAAAACACTCCCATTTACCATTGCAAGAAAAAGAATAAAATATCTAGGAATAAACCTACCTAAGGAGACAAAAGACCTGTATGCAGAGAATTATAAGACACTGATGAAAGAAATTAAAGATGATACAAATAGATGGAGAGATATACCATGTTCTTGGATTGGAAGAATCAACATTGTGAAAATGACTCTACTACCCAAAGCAATCTACAGATTCAATGCAATCCCT
>RJWK010037093.1:0-11048 GCA_004363435.1 Platanista minor | reverse complement strand
AAGAACAAAAAATTTCACAATTTATATGGAAATGCAAAAGACCCCGACTAACCAAAGCAATCTTGAGAACGAAAAACGGAGCTGGAGGAATCAGGCTCCCTGACTTCAGACTATATTACAAAGCTACAGTAATTGAGACAGTATGGTACTGGCACAAAAACAGAAATATAGATCAATGGAACAGGAGAGAAAGCCCAGAGATAAACCCACGCACATATGGTCACCTTATCTTTGATAAAGGAGGCAAGAATATACAGTGGAGAAAAGACAGCCTCTTCAATAAGTGCTGCTGGGAGAACAGGACAGGTACATGTAAAAGTATGAAATTAGAACACTCCCTAACACCATACACAAAAATGAACTCAAAATGCATTAAAGACCTAAATGTAAGGACAGACACCATCAAACTCTTAGAGAAAAACATAGGCAGAACACTCTATGACATAAATCACAGCAAGATCCTTTTTGACCCACCTCCTAGAGACATGGAAATAAAAACAAAAATAAACAAATGGGACCTAATGAAACTTCAAAGCTTTTGCACAGCAAAGGAAACCATAAACAAGACCAAAAGACAACCCTCAGAATGGGAGAAAATATTTGCAGATGAAGCAATTGACAAAGGATTAATCTCCAAAATTTACAAGCAGCTCATGCAGCTCAATATCAAAAAAACAAACAACCCAATCCAAAAATGGGCAGAAGACCTAAATAGACATTTCTCCAAAGAAGATATACAGACTGCAAACAAACACATGAAAGAATGCTCAACATCATTAATCATTAGAGAAATGCAAATCAAAACTACAATGAGATATCATCTCACACCTGTCAGAATGGCCATCGTCAAAAAATCTACAAACAATAAATGCTGGAGAGGGTGTGGAGAAAAGGGAACACTCTTGCACTGCTGGTCGGAATGAAACTTGATACAGTCACTATGGAGAACAGTATGGAGGTTCCTTAAAAAACTAAAAATAGAACTACCATACGACCCAGCAATCCCATTACTGGGCATATACCCTGAGAAAACCATAATTCAAAAAGAGTCATGTACCAAAATGTTCATTGCAGCTCTACTTACAATAGCCAGGACATGGAAGCAACCTAAGTGTCCATCAACAGATGAATGGATAAAGAAGATGTGGCACATATATACAATGGAATATTACTCAGCCATTAAAAGAAACGAAATTGAGTTATTTGTAGTGAGGTGGATGGACCTAGAGTCTGTCCTACAGAGTAAAGTAAGTCAGAAAGAGAAAAACAAATACAATATGCCAACACATATATATGGAATCTAAGAAAAAAAAAGGTCAGGAAGAACCTGGGGGCAAGACGGGAATAAAGACACAGACCTACTAAAGAATGGACTTGAGGATATGGGGGGGGAAGGGTAAGCTGTGACAAAGTGAGAGAGTGGCATGGACACGTATACACTACCAAATGTAAAATAGATAGCTAGTGGGAAGCAGCCGCATATCACAGGGAAATCAGCTTGGTGCTTTGTGACCACCTAGAGGGGTGGGATAGGGAGGGTGGGAGGGAGACGCAAGGGGGAAGAGATATGGGAACATATGTATATGTATAACTGATTCACTTTGTTATAAAGCAGAAACTAATACACAATTGTAAAGCAATTATACTCCAATAAAGATGTTATAAAAAAATGCAATGTAACTCCAACAAGCTTACTTATATCCTTCCCATCCAACTCAGTGCTCCCTAGAATCAGACAATGACCACACAGGGCAAGAGGCAGGAGCAAAATCCATCTTTCCATTCCACTAGGGTTACTATCCTACTACTGCTTCATGGGTGGCTTCTCAGGGAGACTGCTAACTCACCATGGGACATCTCTATCTTATCCCAGGCCTAGGACTGTGCAGGAGGGTAAAAAGGTCTGATCAATAAGTATTCACAGGGCTTCCCTGGTGGCGCAGTGGTTGAGAGTCCGCCTGCCGATGCAGGGGACACGGTTTCGTGCCCCAGTCCGGGAAGAACCCACATGCCGTGGAGCGGCTAAGCCCGTGAGCCATGCATGGCCTCTGAGCCTGCGCGTCCGGAGCCTGTGCTCCGCAGCGGGAGAGGCCACAACAGTGAGAGGCCCGCGTAATGCAAAAAAAAAAAGTATTCACAGATCTGACTTGATCATTAAAGGGAAGGACACTGCCCCTAAGCAAAGCTCCACTTCAAATAAGACCCACATGCGTCATGAAGCGAGAAACACGGACCTCCCTCCCTTGGAAATCTACTTAAAAGTGGTGATTATATTGTGCATGATGCATACTGAATTCCTCTGTGGTCGAAATTAATACCTAGATGATGTTCTAATGCTATGAGCAGAACACCCTGGGAGAAACTGAGATTGACAAAACGTCTTACTTACTCCAAGAAGAGATGATAAAAATCCTTGGGGAAAAAACCAGCTAGTGGCTCTATAATTAAACTCAGTGCAGCACCAAAGCCTTCTGGAGTGCTGGCAAGTCTAGAATCAGGATAGTCACCTGCTGTGATGGCCAAATAAATCACACCCGAATGGAGGCAGAAAGATTAGGGTAGCTGGGTTTGAAACGTCAGAGGAAAGAAGACAGATGCTCAGCTATGGCTTCAGATTACGTGGGCTGCTTCTGCGGCTCCTGATCCATTTATCTTCACTTACGCGAGCTACCACCCGACTCTTCTCTCTTGAAAGGGCAGGAACATTTGGAAATTTAAAAGCAGGCATCAGAGGGAAAGAGAAAGACTTTCAGAGAACAAAAGCCCATTTCAGGGCTACCACTTGGCTAGCCATACAACAAACCTAGTCCCCAGAGCCCTGCTGATTAGTGTGTCCTGTGCGAAACACTGATACTCCTGAAAAAATGTTTTTCTCAATTTTCTCAATCTGTCCTTGTACAATGCCTCACTGATCAGAGCTCTAAAACCAGACTGGCCTGAAAGGTTATTCCGATCCCTAGGGCATTCGACAAGCTTCTCAGAATCTGCTCATGGCTGCTCTCTGCAATGAAATTGTAATCTTCCAAAAAGAACTGCTGCTTAAGACACACCCTGTGACATCTACCTTCTTAGGAAGCATTTCAGTATGTCTCAGGGCTTCTCTACAGTACAGCAACCATGACTTAGGGAAAATGAGATACAGAAGGGTTCCCAGGCATCCCGGGCCCACGGTGAGAGGCTCCATCTGCACCTGCACATGGAGCAGGTGACAGCCATGGACAGGCACAGCAGAAGCTGGGACCCAGGCAGGTTTGCCCTCCTCTTTCTCCATCTGTTTAGAATGGTTCAAGGTCAGTGGACTGGATGCTTGACCCTTCTGGGCTCAGATCTCTGGGGAGAAATGGCACCATCAGTCAGGGGATCAACTGATCCATGCAGCATCC
Organism: Platanista minor; assembly: GCA_004363435.1. Taxonomy (NCBI): domain Eukaryota; kingdom Metazoa; phylum Chordata; class Mammalia; order Artiodactyla; family Platanistidae; genus Platanista; species Platanista minor. The sequence goes on along the minus strand of RJWK010037093.1, from coordinate 7,665 downwards.
ATCTCCATCAGAATGACTCACCCAAAGCATAAAGCTCTTGCAGCACCCTCCTTCTCCATAGTGCCAGTACAGTATTAGAAAGCTCACACACATCTTTTGATCTTCATGACAGTCCTGGCAGAAATGACTATTCTTATTTCCCAGAAAGGGCAACTTGAGGCAGTGAGAAGCTGTGATCTATCTGTCCAAGGCCATAGAGCTGGGACATGGCAGATCACCTCTATCCTCTGTGCCCCACTGGCTTCCTAGTAACCTCTCCTCATTCATAAATGCCTCACAGTCTCAGCACTTAGTTCTCCTTTTCAATCAAAAACTTTTCACTGGGTTTGGATCATACGCCAGGCATTGTGCCAGGGGCTTGGAGTAAAATGAAGGACTGGACAGTTGCGGCCCTCAGAGCTTACAATGTAGGGAGATCACAGTACAGTTAAATGGAATGGACAACTACAACACAATGGGAGAAGAATTAGGACAGGATCCTCACAGGACTCCAGGGCAGCAGAGAGGAGAGCCACCGACCTAGACTTGAAGTTGCTGCAGCTGAGACGTCAGAGAAGTTTCTCAGAGTGACGTCCAGGCTGAGTCCTCCGCACTGAGAAGAAATAAGGTAGGGGTGGGGCTAGAGTCGAAGTGCCCCTGACTGTACCTGAAGGTTTCCTCTTTATCATAAGAACTAAAGGAAGCCTTTGAGCCTTCTCAATGGGGAAGTGCATGACTGGACTAAGGGTTAGATGGCTCACATGGGTAACAGGAGGAGAACAGATTTGGACAGAGAGTCAGACCCAGGCAGGGAAACCAGCCAAAAGGTTTACTGGGCAGCCAAGGAGGGATGGTGCTAGGCTGGGGGCTGTTGGCAAGTGAGAGCTAAAGTGAAGTGGGCTGGGGCTTCCCTGGTGGCACAGTGGTTAAGAATCCACCTGCCAGTGCAGGGGACATGGGTTCGAGCCCTGGTCTGGGGAGATCCCACATCCTGTGGAGCAACTAAGCCCGTGTGCCACAACCACTGAGCCTGTGCTCTGGAGCCCACGAGCCACAACTACTGAGCCCACGTGCCACAACTATGGAAGCCCGTGCTCCGCAGCAAGAGAAGCCACTGCAGTGAGAAGCCCGCGCACCGCAATGAAGAGTAGCCCCCACTTGCCTCACCTAGAGAAAGCCTGCCCGCAGCAACGAAGACCCAATGCAGCCAAAAATAAATAAATAAAATAAATAAATTTATTTTAAAAAGTGAAGCGGGCTGATTTAGGAGATAAGGAGGAGGAAACATACACATTCTGACCCTCATTAATTTTTTAAAAAACCCAGTGCTCCCAGGCTTCCATCCTCCCCCACATACCAACAGTTGGGCAGGTTGAGGGTAATGCTCCCTTGGATGTTAGCTCCAAATTGCAGGTACCCCAGACTCCCCAGGCTGATGTAGAGGACAGTGATGATAGCCATTCCCACATAGAGGATGAGTGAAAACTTCCGGGGATCCTTCATTTTGTTTTCAAGGGGCAGAACCTAGGAGAGTAGTGAGAGAAGAGAAAGCATGGAATAAAGCAACATTAATGGCCAATGACAACAACAAAGTAATATTGTCAGAAAAAAGTAACTTCTCTATCCCCAAATTCCCCCAAAGCACATCTGTCCTTGACTAGAGAGACAAATGCAAGCTGTTCCTCATTAGTTACGCTTGCCGAGCTGGAGAAGCTCTGGAGCCTGCTGTCTAACCAAGAAGTCCCAGGAGGTAAGGGCAGGCAGGCCCGGAAGCCAGGACTCCTGGCACAGGCTGGCTCTTTGCCTCCGGCTACAAGATCCCTGTGGGCTGGGAGTGCTGTTTGCCCCTCGAATGCAGGTGGCATGGCACCCAGCAGGCCCTCTCGCATCATGCCCACCCAGTGCAACAAGAGACACGGGTGGTGGCCCAAGCCAGCTGTACCTCATCTGAAATCACAGCTCTGCTAACCTGTCCCAAGAATGCAAAATGCAGGTCAGGGAAAACTGCCACTCCAGTTTCCAGAAACTGTTTCCTTACCTCAAAAGGGGTGGGCACTAGCAGTGACAAGTGAAATCTCCAAGTTAGAGAAACCGAGAGGACCCTCGAGATTGAGGCTCGTGGAGATGTATAACAAAACCCAGTTTCCAGACTCCTATTTCAAACCACTGATCCTCACGGTCTTCTCCCTCACAGCAGAGGACTTTCTTTTGTTTTTCTTAAATTTATTTATTTTATTTTTGCTTGCGTTGGGTCCTTGCAGCCGTGGCACGCGGGCCTCTCATTGTGGTGGCCTCCCCCGTTGTGGAGCACGGGCTCCAGATGCATAGGCTGCAGTAGTTGTGGCATGCAGGCTCAGTAGCTGTGGCTCGCAGGCTCTAGAGTGCAGGCTCAGTAGCCATGGTGCCCGGGCCTAGTTGCTCCACAGCATGTGGGATCCTCCCGAACCAGGGCTCAAACCCGTGTCCCCTGAATTGGTAGGCGGACTCCCAACCACTGCACCACCAGGGAAGCCCAGGACTTTCTTTAACATTAGCCAAAGCCAAGGAAAGGCCCCCTTTTTTTTTTTAATACTTAAAATTTTTATTATGAAAATCTTCTTTTAAAACATTTTAAGTATAGTTGACTTACAATGTTGTGTTTAATTTCTGCTGCACAGCAAAGTAACTCAGTCATACGTATATATATTCTTTTTCATATTCTTTTCCATTATGATTTATCACAGGATATTGAATACAGTTCCCTGTGCTCTACAGTAGGACCTTGTTGTTTATCCATCCTATATGTAATAGTTTGCATTTGCTAATCCCAAGCTCTCTATCCTTCCCTATCCCCGACCCCCTGGCAACCACAAGTCTGTTCTCTCTATTTGTGAGTCTGTTCCTGTTTTGTAGATATGTTTGTTTGGGTCGTATTTTAGATTCTACATATAAGTGATATCAGATTATACTTGTCTTTCTCTTTCTTACTTCATTTAGTATGATAATCTCTAGTTGCATCCACATTGCTGCAAATGGCATTATTTCATTCTTTTCAATGGCTGAGTAATATTCCTGTGTGTGTGTGTGTGTGTGTGTGTGTGTGTGTGTGTGTGTGTGTATGTGTGTGTATGCCACATCTTCTTTATTCATTCATCTGTCAGTGGACATTTAGGTTGCTTCCACGTCTTGGCTATTGTGAATAGTGCTGCTGTGAACACAGGGGTGTGTGTATCTTCAAATTATAGTTTTGTCTGGGTAGATGCCCAGGAGTAGAATTGCTGGATCACATGGCAACTCTATTTTTAGGTTTTCATTTCAATAAATTTATTCTTTTTAATTTATTTATTTAGGCCATGCTGGGTCTTTGTTGTGGCGTGTGGGCTTCTCTAGGTGCGGCGCACCGGCTCTAGAGTGCGCAGGCTCAGTAGTTGCAGCGTGTGGGCTTAGTTGTGGTATGTGGGATGTTAGTTCCCCGACCAGGGATCGAACCCACATTGGGAGTGAGGAGTCTTAACCGCTGGACTACCAGGGAAGTCCCTATTTTAAGTTTTGTGAGGAATCTCCATACTGTTAGGAACGGCTCTTAATGAAGGCTGGTTCGTATAGGGACAGGGAAAATAGCACGTGTGACTGTGACAACCTTCATGATCTGCTGTCAACCTTCCCTGGCTGGTCTGACTCCCGAAACATGACTCAGGGCAACATCAAACTGCCGCCCCACCCCGAGCCCGTCCCCAACTGTCTTTGATCTTGTCAGTATGCTCATTTTCCTTGAGGGCCTGCAGCCACCAGGCAGTGCAGGTCTGAGCCAGACACACCCGGCTGCTGCAGGCCTGGGGCTCTGCGGCGTATAACTGCTCTGTATCTCCAACTGGCCCTCAGCAACCACCGCCCCACCCCCCACCCCCCGCCACCCCACACCGGCTCAAGGGGCTCAAGCTTCAGTTGATCCACATCCAATGAGAAACAGTTTCTAAGCTTTCCTTAGGTTTCTTTCTATGGAGAGTCTCAGGAGCCAGAGCGCAGGGTGCCCATCTCCTCCAGCCCGGCCAGCCCAGGCCAATGGTGCAGAAACAGAGAGAGCACGGGAAACCCCAGTGAGTCCACTGCTCTTACCGGTCATGCCCAACAACCCTCAGATCCAAACTAACAGTCAAAACAGCAGTGTCTCTATTGTAAAAAGAGAAAACATGGACAAATCTTGAAGTAACAGATAATGACGATTACAGAACCACTCCGTATCCAAGCCTCAGCTAACGAAATGAAGCAAAGAACAATTTCTGCCCTGTGCTGTTCCGGAAAACTGACAAATGCAGTACAACGTTCCTAAAGAAACCCAGGCATCTTTCTGCACTCATTCAGCCTCTTCTTTCCAGTCCCGAGTGCTCAGTACCTCTTTCTCCTGCTATATTACAGGCCCCTTCAGGCCTCTGCCCCAGCAGCAGGGAAACCATATATATCTGTGAATCAAGATGAGACATTCTGGGGCTTCCCCGGTGGTGCAGGGGTTAAGAATCTGCCTGCCAGTGCAGGGGACATGGGTTCGAGCCCTGGTCTGGGAAGATCCCACATGCCACGGAACAACTAAGCCCACGAGCCACACTACTGAGCCCATGCTCTAGAGCCCATGTTCCACAACAAGAGAAGTCACCTCAGTGACTTCTGAAGCCCGCGCACCACAACGAAGCGTAGCCCCCGCTCGCCGCAACTAGAGAAAGCCTGCACACAGCAACAAAGACCCAATGCAAAAATAAAATAAATAAATAAAATTATAAGAAAAAAGAAAAAAGATGAGACATTCTTCTTGGGCAATGAGAAGCCCCAAGAGCAAGCACAGGGAAAGGTTCAAACCCTCAGGACAACCACGTACACAAAATCACTCGAAAAGCCTCCCCCATGTTGTTAGAGCCTCACGTTCCATGGACACCACCCGGGCAATTCCTCAAATTGTGACAAAAAATGTCCAGCTTCTAGGTTTTCTTAAAAGTGTATAAGGTGACAGGACAATCAAATGGGGACAAAAAGATATTCCATGAAAGAAGTGTCTTCCCATTTCCTAAGCCCTAGGCCAGCAAAGCTAATAACTTTCTTCAGAGAATTCTGGACCTTTATTATGAAAAACACAAATAAAAACCAAAATAGGTACACCTGAGTGACAGATTCCTCCCTTTAGGAGAAGAATTTGGTGAAATCACAGCACCAACACGGGGAAGCTGAGCTAGGACTAAAGGCTACTCATTTATACAAGGAAAATACAGCTCAACAGTGTTCCAGGGCAGATAATTCATTCATATGTTTATTGATTTAACAATAAAATCAACAGTATTATTAATGAAAATAAAAAGTACTTAATGTTCACCATATGTCAGGGACCGTACAAAGCACTTTACACATATCTCATTTAATCCTAACAACTACTAAACATTAAGCCCACTTTTCAGAAGCAAACAATGAAGGCTCTGAGAAGGCGAGTCCATGCACAAGGTCACATAGCTACTCTCTGGCACAGCCAGGACTCACACCAAGTCAGTCTGAATCTAGACCCTGTGTTCAGAATTGCCCTGCACTGCTGCTTACTGCACACACAGGAGATGAGTGTGCAACAGAGAGGGCTTGAAGGGAAACATTCTCAAATTACATACAACTTACTTCCAAAAGCTGGAGCTGGGAAACTTCAGTGGAGTCTTTGAAACGCTGTTCATTAACTGGCCAGTAAGACTCAGAAGATAATTTCTAATAGCATTTCCTCAGCATTCCTTAAAGCAGACCTCAAGGACACTGAGGGCACCAGAGAATCACAGTGCAACTCTTACCATCCCGATGCCTTCAAATGCAAAAATGGCCGTGCCAAAGAACAGAGGGTAGGTCCGCCAGGATGCCACCAAGGGGAGGAATCTGGGGTCTGGGATATCCTGAAAGAGAGACAATGAAACAAGGGCTATATAGAGATTCATGATTTCAACCCCAGCATCAGACAGGTCAAACCTTTCCTAAGTTTGGGACAGATGATTTGGGGTCATTTATAGCCTTTCTTTTTTTTTTTTCCATCAAGCTGAGAAAACCCTACTTGCTTTGGGGAAAGACTAGCCCGCAGTACCATTAAAAACGCAAATGTTGGGACTTCCCTGGTGGTGCAGTGGTTAAGAATCCGCCTGCCAACGCAGCAGACATGGGTTCAATCCCCGGTCCGGGAAGATCTCACATGCCACGAGCAGCTAAGCCCGTGCGCCACAACTACTGAGCCTGTGCTCTAGAGCCCGTGCTCTAGAGCCGACGAGCCACAACTACTGAAGCCCACGTGCCACAACTACTGAAACCCGTGGGCCTAGAGCCCCTGCTCCGCAGCAAGAGAAGCCACTGCAATGAGAAGCCTGCGCACCACAACGAAGAGTAGCCCTCGCTCGCCGCAACTAGAGAAAGCCCACACACAGCAACAAAGACCCAATGCAGCCAAAACTAAAGAAATAAAATTTAAAAAAACCCTCAAATGTTAGAGACTGCATAAAAAGAATCATGTTCTTTTACTAGGTAATCCCATCCCCAGAAATATAATCTAAGTAGAAAAAAAATGATGAAAATATGAAAAAAATTGAGCAAGGCTTTTTAACAGTAAGTGATAACAACCTAAATGCTCCCAAACATCTGAACAGTTAGTTTACTGCACATCCAATAAACCACAGAATATTATGCACTATTTAAAAAGTAAAGAGTGGGATAACTAAGTAGTACATGAAAACTGCTTATGAAATAGTAATGAGAAAAATATTTTTTAAATTTATATATTCACCATGATACAACTACATAAACACTCCACACAGATGAAGCTGGAGGGAAAGGTGGTAGATTTTTAGATGAGCACTTTCTCTTTTTTTCTCTACTTCCCCTTCTCTCTTTTTTCAAAAATTCTGTAAATCAACACTTGGAAAATATTTCTGACAGGCACACGACAGGAGTATAGGCACGTATGGGGAAAAAAATAGCAAAAACAGCATTTTTAAAAGAAGGCAAATAAAAACGAAGGTACTTGATAACTGCAGGTACAATGTAATAAGTATGTACCCACCTGGCTGACCAATAGGCAAGAGTCCCCAATGATGGACCGTATCAAAGTAGGAGGACTCAGAGGAGACAGAAGCTGCCATCCTTTCAGAATTTGGACTTTAGATTAAAAAATGACTTTAAGGGTTTCCCTGGTGGCGCAGTGGTTGAGAGTCGGCCTGCCGATGCAGGGGACGCGGGTTCGTGGCCCGGTCCGGGAAGATCCCACATGCCGCGGAGTGGCTGGGCCCGTGAGCCATGGCCGCTGAGCCTGCGCGTCCGGAGCCTGTGCTCCGCAACGGGAGAGGCCACAGCAGTGAGAGGCCCGTGTACGGCAAAAAATAAAAAAAAAGACTTTAAAACTGCCTTTTACAATCTTTTAAAACTGATTTCACTCACTAAAGAGGTCTCTAAAGAGATATGGGGCATGTTCTAACAGTGTGATGGAATAATATCAGAGAGCAAAAAGAGATCTACTATTCCTCTCTGTAATAGGCTTCTCTCTTTGAAAGATTTCAGGACTTCTCTGGTGGCGCAGTGGTTGAGAGTCCACCTGCCGATGCAGAGGACACGGGTTCGTGCCCTGATCCGGGAAGATCCCACCTGCCGCGGAGCCGCTGGGCCCGTGAGTCATGGCCGCTGGGCCTGCGCGTCTGGAGCCTGTGCTCC
>RJWK010037092.1:0-21429 GCA_004363435.1 Platanista minor | reverse complement strand
GTAAGGTTAGTTATTTTTTCTGAAACTTGTCATCCAATTTTAATATTCATATACATATAAATGTTTAGTGTGTATATATATGTATAATATATATACATGTGAAGAATGTGCATGTATATAAACATATACATATAAATGTACTAGATTATCAAGTAAAATGTATTTCTATGGCTCATGTTAAAAACACTTGGGCTTCTTTATTGTAGGATCAAGTCCAAGTACTTGGTCTGATCCTAAGACTATCATGATCCACTCCTTCTTTACCGGTCCAACACCATTTTCCTAGTTTAGATCCTATCTCCCAGCCGTATCAAACTGTTCAACACACAACATGAAGGTTTTTTTTTTTTTTTCACCTCTTTGATTTTACTTACGCTGTCCCCTCTGCTATGAATTTCATTCTCTTTCTTCATATACTTCATCCATGTCATTTCTATTTAACATGTTTTGCTTAGCTCAGATCCAAACCCCCTCAAGAAGCTTCCCTGAAATTCCCATGTCCCAGTGTGGAGCAATGTGCCCCTTTCTTGATTTCATGAGCCCCTTGTCACAACTAAAATATAGTACAGTGATTAAGAGGGTGGGCTCCTTGGAGCCAAATTGCCTTGTTTCTTGAACCCTGACTCTTTTACTGCTATCTGTGTGACTTTCAACAAGGTACTTACATTTCATGTGTGTCTCAGTTTCCCAATTTGTAAAATTAAAATAATAATAGTATCAACCCCACAGAATGGTTAATTAAATGAGTTAATGTATGAAAGGTACACAGCCTAGAGAACTTGATCAACAAATATAAACTAGTATTATATTATAGTGGTATGTTTGCTTCTGCCTCTAATGAACATTCTCCATGTGAAAATTCTTTTTCTGTTTGAAGGTACCTCTGGCAAACAGTATTTCTGTCTACTCTTATCTGGATGCTTTAAGGTCGTGAACTTTTTATGTTGAGGTGGAAAGGAAAGGGCACAAAATTCTTTTTAAGCATCAGTCACCAATGAGATGAAGTTGTGGAAAGAGAAGAAAATCACCCCCAAGTGACTTAAATTACAGGGCAAGGGTCTTGGATGAATCCAGCTGCTAAAGAAGCACCTTCTGGGGCTGCATTTACATAATTTCAGGTCTTGTCAACCACCCCATCCAGAGGCACTTTGTAAAGTGTAAGTTTGGCCTCTAGCCTTCCAGTTTCTACTATACCTCGGTAAACCTTCCAGCAAACAATCTTATTTAGGGCCCAGGGTCAGAAAACTCGGGCAATCATAAAAATGTTCCAATTGATTCACCATCAATATGTACATGAGGGTGAAAACAAAAGCCAATGTAAGATGGAAAAAAAAAAAAAAATCAAAGTTCCATTAATTCTATCCCCTCCCCAATAAATGCACTTTCTAATAGCTGCTCTCACTCAAGTTTCTACTCTCCTCTACATCGATGCAACCTTAAATGTACCCTACTTGTTTTTTTAAAGGCCAAATTGTGTTGCTATGTAATTTTCAGGCAGGATAAAGTGTAAAGCTACCTTTAGTTGGGTATATTCCCAGCCTGGGGGTTTTAATTCCCCATAAGTAGTGTAGAAGGTAGATAATTGATTGCTAAAATTTGCTACTGTGCCAACTGAGGTTGGTTTTAAAGCTATAATTATTAAGTTTCCAGTTTTCAGGATTTGTGATGCACGGTTTTCATGTTGTCCTTGTACCTCTCAACCCATCATGAGCATCCCTGGGCCACTGCCTGCCATCGCTAGACTGTACATGGTCTCGAGGCAGAGACACGTCCTCCTTATTAAAAGGAAGATTCAATTCGCGCTCAAGACATTGCCCCGATACAATCAGACGAATTGAAAAAACCTTTGGAAAAACAGAAACACTAAGATAAAAGCAGTGTTCTCTGGCATGTTCATTTCAGAGCAATTACTCATGGATTTTGGTATTTGAGAGATTTCTAGAATACAGTCCTCCAGTGGAGAAGATAAACTGGATTCATACTTGTCTTTCCCTGAGAGTGGATCAGGTGTATAATCCTGGCCATGGCCCAGAGGCAGATGTGCCAAGACTAGTCAATAAATAAATGTAACCCACTTGGCCATATATTGGTATCACCTGGGGAGTTTTTATAAAATCATAGTGCCCAAACTGCTCTCCAGGCCAACTAACTCAATCTTTGAAGGAGTGAAACCCAGGCATCAGAATTTGTTAAAAATCCCTAGTTAATTCCAGTATGTAGTCAAGTTTGAGAACCATTATTCTAAGAAAACTTTAATAGATAAGTGTTATAAATCCAATGATTTATAAATTAGTTCTTTGACAATACTTTCTTTTTTCTTTATGAATTAGGGAAAAGTGACAATCAGAAGATCATTTTTATCCCCTTTCCTTCCTAGGAAAAGGCATTTTTCAGTTCCTGTTGGTTATTAATCTAGTGCTGGCTGCCAGTGGTACCAGATGTCGGTGCAGTAGCTGTATTTTAAAAATATTCTAGGGCTTCCCTGGTGGCACAGTGGTTGAGAATCCGCCTGCCGATGCAGGGGACACGGGTTCGTGCCCCGGTCCGGGAAGATCCCACATGCCGCGGAGCGGCTGGGCCCGTGAGCCATGGCCGCTGAGCCTGCGCGTCCGGAGCCTGTGCTCCGCAGCGGGAGAGGCCACAACAGTGAGAGGCCCGCGAAACGCAAAAAAAAAAAAAAAAAAAAATTCTAATATCAAAACGTGTTGTAAAATTAACAGGCACGGATGGAAGCAGAACAGGATGAAATGGCGTTTACTTTCACCTTCATGCTGAAAGAGACGATTTCCTCCAAGGAAGGATAATTAAGTCCCTGAGAAAGTGTTCTTTGATCTTTTTCCCTAGAGATATACTAAAATAAGAGGAATGCTCTTTTTGTCAGGCAATAATACTATAATACATGGGGAGGAGAGGCAGGGGATGATGCAGTTTTGTTTTAGTTCATCATCAGCGTTCTTATACTTTAGCCTTTAGTACTCAGTGTTGAGATTTCCAGGAATTGGGCCACCGCCCACTTTTTGATCTTTGATGGTCAGCCTCAGAACTGTCATGGTGCTGGGGGGTATGTCCTTTAGCTTGCCGATGTGTTACAATGGGTGTATACTGAGGCTCAAGGTCTAGTGGAAGTCAACTTGTCCACCATCTTGGACCTATTTGGTTCTAATCAGTTTATGTCGTGTCCTTGGCCTATGTCATTCTTTTAAAGGTTGTGCCCTGCCCTCTTCCCTCCTGTTTCAATTTGACTGTAGCTTTTACAAAACTTCACTGCACTGCCACCAACAAGTATTTTCTACAACCCAGGAATGCTTAGACATGTCATCCTAGTTGTAGTTATCCTCCAAAAATATATATTTTTTAGATTCTAACAATCCAGGATTCAAAATTCTTGAGGAGAATTTTCAGCCCGGACCACACCCGAAATGTTTCCTGATGTTATGTATCAGTTGCTTCATGGGCATTCAATAAATGGCTATCATTTAATAAATAGCATTTATTCAATAAACAGGTTGTAGCTCTGTATTAGTTTTCTATTGCTGCTATGTAATAGGTTACCACAAAGTTACAGCCTAAAATAACATCCATTTATTAGTTCACTTTTCTGTAGGTCAGAAGTCTTGCTTCTCTGCTTAGCATTTCATAAGGCTAAAATTAAGGTGTCAACTGGACTAGGCTCTTACCTGGAGATTCTGGGGATGAAACTGCTTCCAAGTTCCTTCTGATAGCAGGATTCAGTTCCTGGTGGCTGCAGGACTAAGGTCCAAATTTCCTTACTGGTCATCAGCTAGGGGGTCATTCTTAGCTCTCAGGGGCAGCTTTACCATCCTTGCAGTTGGCACCCTGTCTTCAACGCATGCCGCATTTTCCTCATGCTTTGCATCTCTCTGACTTCTCCTCCTGCCTGATTCCAAAGCCACCCCTATATTTTAGGTATTTGTTAGAGTAGCACCCCAATTCTGGTACCAAAATCTGTGTGCTTTTTTTATTGCTACATAATTGATTACTGCAAATTTAGTGGCTTAAAATGATACCTCTTTATTATTTCACAGTTGTGTGAGTTAGAAGTCCAGGCAGGCTTACCTGGGTTCTCTGCTCAGGGCCTCACAAGGCTGAACTCAAACCATCAGCTAGGCTGGGCTCTTACCTAGAGGCTCTGGGGGAAAAACCCTTTTCCAAATTCATTCAGGTGGTTGGTAGAACAGAGTTCCTTGAATCTGTAGTTCTGTAGTCCCTGTTTCCTTATTGTTTGTCAGCAGGAGGCTGCTCTTTCCTTCTAGAGGTCATCCACATTCCTTCTCATGGGGCCCCCCTCCATTTCCAAAGCAGTAAAGGTGTGCTGAGACCTTTTCATGCTTGCATCCTTCTCACTTTTACTTCTGTTTTTATATCCGAAAAAAATCCTTACTTTTAAAGGGTTAGATTGGGCCCACCCAGCTAAAACCTTTTTGCATGCGTATATATATCATAGATGTGATATGTCAACATGTTCAAAGGTTCCACCCACACTCAAAGGGAATAGGATTGTACAAAGACAAGGGTCATTGCAAGTCATGCTTAGAATCTGCGGAACTACAGCACCCCTAGGAAATATGCAAGGCATAAAATTGTGTATGACTCTAGCTGACCTAAGAATGTGTGTAATATGGTAAGATGATATGGGCAAAGTGTGAAGGTGGCTGTAACGTATGGGGTAAGTAATAATAACAGTGTCTACTTAGTAAAATCCTTTAAAATCATTTCTAAAATCATTGCCCAATTTGTCCTTCGCAAAAGCCCCGTGAGGTAGAGTTCATTATTCTCATTTTACAGAGGAGGAAACAGGCTCATAGACCTTAAGCGGATTGACGAAGGTCTCTGACATACTGTCAGAACTGAGGCTTGAATCCAGATATGTTTGATTTCAAAATGCTTAAACACGGCATGCTGTTACTTCTGGTACCTTCTCTACACAGTTTGGGCCCCTCATGAGGACCACTATGTGCACCACCCCATACTTTTTCCATCTTCAGCTCCATGTTCCTCCACATGAAGCCCAGTTAGCCACTGAGGTCTTCAGCATCCTCAGGGAGACAAGGAGAACCAGCGGGGTCCCTTCTTCACTCCTTAGGTTCTGTCACCCCTATAGCGTAGACTGCCCCAGCAGGGCTCCTGTCTCCAGAGACCTTCAGCGGAGGAGCAGGCATCTCTCCCTCTCTCCCTGTGTATCCCTAAGCCACAGAGGTGTGTATACAGCTCAGTGACAAGTTCTGCTTCACTCCTATGACAGTAAGGACAGTGACTGGCCGTGACATGGCAGTGTCCCCACAGGCAGCTGCTATGAGAGTTTCCTTTGGAGTCTCTTTTATTTAACTTGGCTGTTTGGTGGGGAACACAGAACAAGACGTCTGTGTTCCCTGTCAGGAATACTGTCTCCTTCACGACTCTCAAATCATCTTATATAGATTAGAAAGTATACTGGGGAGGGGAGGTTGGAGGGGGTGGAGAGGCTCCCTGACAGGGAATCTGACCCCATCTTATTTAGAATATGAAGTGTTTATGTGTTCTTGGTCCTCATAGGTATTCTCAAGCTGCCAAGGCAAAGGCGGCAAGAGAAGAACCATTTGATAAGGTGATACTTCAGTTCAGTGCTGGTTTCATAGTATTTTCTCAATAAATGAACATTGAAGATGGTTGTCAAGGACCGCAGTGTCATGTTAAGTAACTCTTTATTGAAAAAAGTACAGCTTCTTGCTTTTCTTCTTGCTTTTCTTATCACCACCAACTTTCATTCCAAATTTCTTTCATCTTATGCAAAAGAGAAAATATCCTGACCACAGAAGGAATTCCTCCAAGTTCTGTCAGTCAAGCTAAATCATTTTAACCCGGAGAACAGAACATGCCTTTGCTGCTCCTGTACAATTTCTTGCTGTCATTGTGCCAGCTGGCTCTCATTTATTTAAATTCTTAACTAGCATTTATTTAAATATGTCTAATTTATTATAAGTAATTCAATACACATCGATGTAATTAAGTGATATGACAATATTGGTCATAATGGCATTAATCTTAACACAGTATAAATAAAAAATTAATAAACATGTGAAGTTGGTCTGTTGTGGAGTTCAAAACTGAAATACAGTGTAAATCAGTATGCCTTAATAGAGGGAAAGGAAAACCATGAGACTGGAGAGGACAGATTTGCTTTCAGAAAGCAAACTTTCAGGGCTTCCCTGGTGGCGCAGTGGTTGAGAGTCTGCCTGCCGATGCAGGGGACACGGGTTCGTGCCCCAGTCTGGGAGGATCCCACATGCCGCGGAGCGGCTGGGCCTGTGAGCCATGGCCACTGGGCCTGCGCGTCCGGAGCCTGTGCTCCACAGCGGGAGAGGCCACGACAGTGAGAGGCTCGCGTACCGCAACAACAACAACAAAAAAAAATGTGTATATGATTGGCTCACATTAAGAGAGAGCAAATACTTACTGGACTTCTTTACCTTTGGAAAATGACCAATTGCTGTTTATATATGGTTTTGATCAGATCTGTTATATACGGGAGAACTTTGGAGGAATGTTTACCAAAAAAAAAGCAAAAGGCAAGTGTCAATTATCAACTGCAAAAGAATGTATACGATATTTCTTTAGCTTAAGACTTAGATTGTGACACTAAGGCAGATGCAAGTTGGCTGACCAGGCTCAAAAATGAAAACATGTTAGCAAAAGCAAGCAGAGAGCCCAGATAACTTCAGATTATCAGGTCGATCTATCTTTTTCTCCCCTTGACTTGCTGCCAGTTGTAGAAGCCACTTGGTTTGAGTGGGGGGACTCAGTTGTTCCTCATGGGTAATTTAATAGAAGGAAGGTTATGTGGTTCAAATCTTGATCAGACCTGATTGTTAACACTAGGTGACTACGGGGAAGTTGTTTTCAACTGTGTAGTTTTGAAGACCTGCTATGCTAAAAAAAAAAAATGGAAATTATGCAAACTCCCAAATTACTTGGGATACTAAATTCTGTATGATTGAATATATATATGGTTGAAGTCATTTTTGTTGCTCAGTATTTGAAATTAAAATGTCTAATTTTTAACTCAAATTAATATTTAAGCTAATAATTGACAAAGGTTTTAAATTTCAGCCTTAGAATTATATCCCCAGAGCTGTTGAGGAAATAAAAAAGAAATACAAATATGAAGAAGGATGCAAGAGGGAGGAGATACGGGAACACATGTATATGTGTAATTGATTCACTTTGTTATAAAGCAGAAACTAACACCATTGTAAAGCAGTTATACTCCAATAAAGATGTAAAAAAAAAAAAAAAAAAAGAATACCGTTTTACAAAAGAATTTATGTTGAAAGTGAGAAATTTGTAATAATGCTGTAAAGTGTATTTTTCCAAATAATGTCTGATTAAGGCTTTACAGATACCACAGGGTTAAGCAGAATAGTATTAATTACTACTTGAAAATGACTTTGTGAAATAGCAAAATGTCTATGTTCCATTGTTGTATATGAAATCATCTTTAGTGGTTCTTATGGGGTTGATATTGGTGCCTTTTTCATTATTTCATACTTTTATGGTCTTATCTTAATATTCTGGTTCTATTTCAGCCACAAAGTTTATTTCATAGAGCATTGTTGCTATTGATTTTCTTTTCTATTTCTTTCTTAGAGTAATTCTGCAGAAGTTGCTGTGTAAACATCACAGGAACTAGAATCAATCACTCTGTTTTAAGATGAAATTTTACCCTGACAGTGTTTATAAGCAGAGTTTTACATTCAGAAGATTGCAACCTTTATACAAGATTTTTGAAGATCTTCAACAAATTTATTTTCCTGGTTTGAGACAGCTTGCCAAAGAAAGCAATTTTATTTGAATTGCTTTCAGTAATGTTTTCTCCTTAACACCATGTGAAACACTGCCTAGTTCTTAAGTAGTTTATTGCCATCGGTGATACGAAACCAAAATGTAAAGAAACAGTTTGAATGGATGAGGAGCAGTTTACATACCATTCTGGTCAAGTTACCCAGTTGTTACTGAGTTGTATTAAAAAGTTGATCTCTTTAATACTGGCTAGCAACTGGTAATTTTCAAATCAAGTGGCCAAAGTCAATGTTTCACTCGTTTTCAAGACAATCCTTTTTTACACTGACTTCAAACATTTTTTTTTTTTCCTTCTAAACTCTTGTGCATCATAGACTCAATCAGCAGAGTGATTTGCATAAGGAAGTTCCCAAAACCTTTCCTTCCTTCCTTCCTTCATTCATTCAACAAATTTTACTGAGCAACTTCTATGTGCCTGACACTAAACAAAGGCAAAAAATAAGCAAGGTTCCTCTTTTGAGGAGCCCACAGTCTAGTAGGAAGATAAACAGACATTATAGTGATTATTCTCGAACACATTGCTGTCTGTCAAGGCAGGTAAATCAAAAATTTACTGGATATTCCAGATGCTATAACACTTTACTTACCATAGAAGCAGGCTTCACCAAGAAGGAACTGGTCTGGGTCTGAAAGGAAAAGTAGTTTTTCTGTCAAAACCCTCTATTCTGCCTTTGTTGTTAAGGAATCATCTTAAACAAGAGCAAGGATGCACCTCA
This sequence comes from Platanista minor, assembly GCA_004363435.1. NCBI lineage: Eukaryota > Metazoa > Chordata > Mammalia > Artiodactyla > Platanistidae > Platanista > Platanista minor. The sequence continues at coordinate 12,856 of RJWK010037092.1, read as the reverse complement.
CCTCAGGGGTCTGTGCAGCAATAGTCAGCCAGACATTCTCAGCGTTTTTAACCCATGGCTTGAATCTGTCCATCGAATCCAGTCCCTGAAAATACCAGGCTCCTCCTAGGAGACGCATCCATTAGTTTGGAGCCAAATGATTTTAATTCTAGTCCAGATTTTGCCACTAATTTATTGTTACCTCAGTTTCCTTATAAGCTCATAACTGAAATTTAGTTCATACTTCTTGCTCTACACAATTTATAGGACCATTTTAAAGATGAAGTAAGATAATAGGTGCAAATATTTTTTTTGTAAAGTTACATGCATTATACAGATGGGTGGTGGGCGGTGGTGACATTCTCTGTAAAGTACCACTGAAGTACTACAGAAAGTCCTGGCAGTTATGATAGATTATGACAGATTATGTTTCTAGAATAGGTATATGTATTGAAATGAGACATGTCAAATCTAGTTGTTCCCCAGAAATGCTATTAATAGGGATTACATTTCCAACCCGTAGCCTAATGCTCAAAATTATAGACATCATAACACATGCCATCTGTAATCAAATATTACGTCAATTTTTCATGTTACACTAGGCCACTATTCAATGAAAAGCTTTCTCCAAAAAATAGAGTATATAATTTTAATTTTTAAAAGTCCAGGAAATAATCTCACACTGTTAATGTTTAATATTAAAAAGTATAGTGGACTCTATAAAATTCTTATCTTCTCAAAAATGCCTGATTTAATTTGTTGCAACAAATGAACAACACCAAAAAGATCACAAATCTGAACTAGAGTTCTTTGGATAGTGTTTGGCAAGCATCACTGAGAGCACTTTGGGAAGTCCTTTTGCCCACTGGAGTGTTTTTGAGCAATTCTTAAGGATATATTTAGGGTGTATTTACCTGCTCACCTATTCTCTCTATCATTTTTTTTTTCTTGTAATTTTATTTGTTTTTGGCTGCGTTGGGTCTTCGTTGCTGCACATGGACTTTCTCTAGCTGCGGCTAGTGGGTGCTACTCTTCGTTGTGGTGCGCAGGCTTCTCATTGTGGTGGCTTCTCTTGTTGCAGAGCACAGGCTCTAGGTGCGTGGGCTTCAGCAGTTATGGCTCACGGGCTCTAGAGCGCAGGCTCAGTAGTTGTGTTGCACGGGCTTAGTTGCTCCGAGGCATGTGGGATCTTCCCGGAGCAGGGCTCGAACCCGTGTCTCTTGCAGTGGCAGACGAACTCTCAACCACTGTGCCACCAGGGAAGTCCTGCTCACCTATTCTTAATGTAAAATTTTGTGTAACAAATCGCTGATCTTTCTTTCTGTAATGAAAAGTCTTTTTTTTTTTTTTCTTTAGTTGTCATCTTATCAGTACTAGCAGCTGTATCTCACCTGATACAAGAAAAGCACAAACCTTTGATCACACTCAATTTTGTATTCTTTGATCCCTCATGGTACCAAAAAGCCACAAAGGTTTGGCTTGAATTGTAGCCAGATCCACAGGTTATTTATTGTTGAGCTTGATGCAGAATTTCACAAGTCAGGAATCCTGCATGTTATCTTACCTATCAGATTATAATGACTGTGGAAACAATGCTTTGTAAACATTTAGAATATTTGGCTATAAAATAACGAGGACAAAGTTTTCACAAGCACACCAAGTCTTAGACGTTGAGCATATTTTTCTTCCACAGCATAATCATGTCATGCAAAGTAATTTTGGAGCTATCTCCAGTATCAGTAACCAGCCACAAAGTAAAAGTCCTCATTATTTTATAACTACGGATCACCCTTCTTCCTCCCAAGATGATTTCCCTAGTTTTTTGTCTCTTTTGCATCTCCCCTTTGTAGGCTTTCTCACACAGGCAGAGAGGACCCCAGTGAAGGACAGGGCTGCATCTTTGAATAGTTTCTTCCAGCATTAATTGCTTAAAGCTGCTTACTACTCAGCATACATTTTACGCATTTGACTTAATTAACATTTCCATACTAGCAGTTTATGCCTTAATAACATAAATCAATTTTGAACCATTAGCTGTATTTTTTATTGTACCCATTGTTTATTGTACTGAGAGACAATAAACAAAAGTTGGACTTTTGAAACAGGTCCCTATTTGGAGAAGAGTTTTGGGTCTTTTTGGAGGTGGGCAAAAAATGCTTTGAAATTTTCCAATGATAGAATGGCAATTTGGCACAGTTTGTAATCCTCCAAATAGTCAAGATCTGAAGGTTGTTATCTGGGTGAAATTCCATTCTGAACAATGTGCTCTGGAACTTCAAAATTATTTACCAAAGATCGAAAACAGAATGTTTGTCTTTGTTGGTTTTGAGGCTACTTTTGAGCATCTGTCGGTTATATCATTGTGAAATTCTGTAAACACATCAAGAAGCCACTGATCAGTTCCTTGACTGTGATCTTATCAAGGCTGGCCCTCTTGCTGTTTCAGCAGAAGTATATAGCATATTATTTTAACTTCTAAAGATTGCAAAAGAGACTTTCATTTCTGGAACCAGCATTTTCTCTCTCTCTGATCAACATTGGCTGCTGTTCGTTTTCTGCTTGAGTGAACTTAAAGGAAGGCGGTTACCTTGCACGTGATGAATGGTAGGTGATCTTTGGCTGTCCCCATCTTGGACAGTTTTTGTCTTTATGCTGACAGGAAATCTTCTCTATCTCTATGGACTCCTAATAATACTTTATAGAATCATTTATTTCCTTACAAAATGCCAAAAAACTCTATCCTTTAATAAACAGTGTAACCAATATTTGATGGAGAAGGAATTATTAACCTTTTCCACTGTAAGGAAATGTGGATCTCCAGCAATTAGTTTTGCCCTTATTACAAACTGTATTCCACCAATGATGCCATAAATACCTCCATGTAACAAAACACAGCTGTGTCCGAAACAAATCAATGGCTTAACTCTCAGCTTCTTGGTTTCTCAAGAGAAGGTCTTTGTTCCCTTCACAAGGAACTTCAATTTTTAATTACGTTCATCAGTTTAGACACTTCAAAGTAAACCATTTGCTTTTTAGGAAAAATCAGGCTCAGGACATTTAACATTGGAATAATAATGTCTAGAACCCTTTCTTTTCTCTTCCAATTGCACTAGATATCACCCCGTTCCAACATAATTTAATTTCTTCTGGTGTTTTCTGAAGTAAATGCATGTAAGAAAATGCACTGTCTCTGAATGTCAGCAAGTAGTGATGAATGGCTTAACTAGGAAATGTGTTACACTTAAATGGATTAAAGCTGGGAAATATTTAGCTGTGCACTTTGTACTGCATTCACATCCTGCTGGGCTGAAGAATGGTGCCCAGAAATGTACGAAGACAAATGTACCAGTGATGCAGATGCTCATTAGGTTTTCTGTTTCTGAAGGCTCCCTCTGCAGCAGCCTCAATTCTTTTCCTGTAATTCCCCTCCCCGGTTATTTCACCCCATACTAGCAAGGCTTTATCTATCCACTCTCTGCAGATTACTCCAAAGATTATATTTCCAGCTCTAGCTCAACCATGAAAAGACCCCCCACAACATCTCACACTTAGCATGTCAGGAAGATCTTCCCACCGTACAATTCCTTCTCTACACTTGTTGACAAGAGAGCGTTTTCCCCAGGAACTCAAGGTGACACTGTAAAAGATACCTTTGAGTTTTTCTCACTGCAGATTTACCAAGGTTGGCTGACTCTCTTTGCATTGTCTCCTCCAGTATCTGTTTTTTCCTTTCCATTCTAACTGCCTTCATTTCGGCTGCTGAGTTCACTCTTCTAACATGCTACTAGTAGACATGTTCCCTGCTTCTCCCTCCCCGTGTCCAAATCCATCCTGTACACACCTTGAAACAAATATTTTTTCTTGATTTATTTATTTTATTATTATTTTTCTTTTTTTGCAGTACGCGGGCCTTTCACTGTTGTGGCCTCTCCCGTTGCGGAGCACAGTCTCCGGACGCACAGGGTCAGTGGCCATGGCTCACGGGCCCAGCTGCTCCGCGGCATGCGGGATCTTCCCGAACAGGGGCGCGAACCCGTGTCCCCTGCGTCGGCAGGCGGACTCTCAACCACCGCGCCACCAGGGAAGCCCAGAAAGAAATATTTTTTAAAACACAGCTCTGAGCATTAATTCAGTAACTACTTGAGTGCTTTTTGTGTAAAAGTTCAATAATGTTAAATTGATTACATTCTGCCCTCAAGGATCATATTGTCTTTACTATTATATATCATATATATATATAATATATATAGCATATCATTTTAGTATATTATGTATCATATATAATATGCATAATACATATGTAATTCTATATGTAAATATTATGAAAACCTATGCTTATCTGTTTTTGTGTTGTGTCTTTACCATGCTATTTTCTCTGCCTGAATGACTGGTTCAAAGCTTAACTTCAAGACACAGATACAATGCCAACTCCTCTTGGAGGAAAATCCATGTGGAGATTTTTCAACTTGATTTTATTTAGGAATGCTTGCATGTTTCATCACCACTGCTAAATGTCAGTATTCTTTGAGTCAGAACCTATATCATATCCACCCCCATGGCTATCCACACCGCCTGACAGAAGGCATTGTAATGCACTGGTCAAGCACCCAGGCTTTAATCCCTACCCTGCTCTGAACAGCTATGTGTCCTTGACTGGGCTACTTAATACCTACTGGTTAAGATTGTTATGAGGCTTAGCTGAGATAATACACACGAAGTACTTAGTACAGCCCCTGGAACATAATAGCACTCAGTGAAAGTGTTAGTTGTTACTGTTCTCTTAGTACATGTGTGACACTTAAGAGACAACCAAAAAGATATTTTCCTGCAGCAGTTTTGTGGCTTGTGAATTGCACGTGCTCGACATGTGACAAGGAGTTTAAACCAGTAGCAGTACTGTGTGCCCTCAGGGCTCACTTCTGACTGGCTTGGCAGAGAACTTTTAGGAAAGAGGCGAGATTTGATACTTATCTTATATATTCTTATACTTTCTTGTCAAAGAAGGAACTAGAGAAGAATTAGAAAATGTGACTTAATGCTTTACATTTTATTGATTTATTTTTATTTTGCTAGATTTTATTTGGCTTTCTGATTTCCTCCTTGTTTTGGTAACAGCTATTTTATCATAAACTTATATTAATGCTCTACAAGTACAAAACATATCCACAGTCATGCACATATTGTAGTAACACATAGGGATAGAGGGGTAGGAGGCGTTGGTATTTTTTTTTTTTTACAGGTGAAAAAAATAAGAGACGTCAAGCTCAATGATTGCCCAAAGTCATTCAACCATTAAATGGCAAAACCTGAGCTAAAACCCAGGCAGTTTGGTGCTGACCCCTTTGCCATTTCTCATATACTACATTACCTGCCACCCTGTTTATTTAACAAGGGCCTCTAGGAAGAAATATCCCTTGGAGTGACTACCCAGAAAGAGATCCCTTTATTTGGTGTTTCCAAATTGGTATCTTCACACCCAATTTGACTTCATTACATGACTTTTCATTTTTTTAACTTTAAAAATCACATCTAATATTTTTTTCTGTTTCCAAAAGCAGTATGTGTTTATTGCAGGAATTTTATGGAACACAAATAAACACAAAGAACAAAATGAAAATCAGCCCTAATCTCACTATCCAGAAAGAGATAAATGATAAAACATTTTCATATATATAATTCCAGATATATTTATTTGCATATGTGTTAATTTGAAAATGTTTTCTTTAAAACAATAGAGATGTGTTACACATACTATCTCATGGCACATGTTTTTCAGTCTTCTGTGAAAACTTTTGTCATCATTTTTATTAGTTGCATATACTTCCAGTATATGAATATGCCATACTTATTTAATCCATCCCATATCTGTAGACAGAGGGGTTTCAGGTTTTCCGTTGTAGGGAAAAAAGATGGCTAATGTCTTTTTAGGTAAAATATTCTACATACGCATTATTTTTTTATTAAGATAAATTCCAGGAGGTAAAAAACAAACGTGAACAGAGAGACTGTCAAATCTTAAGGTTTTAGATGTGAAGTGTTCATTGTTCTGCAAAAGAGTCATTTCATTTTATACCTACCAATCTGTACTCCTAGAAGAAGTATATGAGAGAAACCCTTTAAATGTCAACATGTATACATTTATCAACATTTTAATTAAAAGACTAAAGCCCATCCTTCCTTCCTTCCTTCCTTTCTTTTTTTTCTTTTCTTACTAGTCCATAGATAGTAGGTTCTTTTATTGGAGGTGAGGGAGCTGTATATGTGCGCATGAGGGCCTCAAACAAACAGTAGATGAGTACATTCCCCGGTAATTGCTTGTTGGACATTCCCCACACTCTTCTGCAGACCTGGGAATGCTGCAGGGATTTTCCATGAAAATTTCATTTACTACCAAAATAACCATGGAATATATTCTTTAAATTACATTTTCAATTGGATAGTACTTAATTTCTTGTTCTCATAAAAAACTTCTGTCACTTTCATTGAATTTTTTGCGAGGAAGGGTCTGAAACGTTACTGTCTTTTTGACTGTACATTTTAGTGTGCACTAACTGTTAATGAATATGAGAACTTTTTGTCTGTAATTGTCAGAAAGGCAGCCCAAACCGTTCAAGCGAAGAGGAAGATTTACTAGCTCCCAGAATGGAAGGAAGCCTTGAATAACCAAGCTGGGACAAGAAGAGTGTTAAGGTCCAGCTCTAGGGATTCAGGCACTGTCAGGAATCAATCTGGTTTTCCTCTCTGCCTCTCTTAGGCTGTCCATTTCATTCTGTCTCACTGCTGACTGCATTTTTCCTTGTGGCAGAAAATGTGGTTTTTGCTAGCTCTTTAGCTTTGTGGCCTTAATCTTTAGCCCTTGTGGGGCATTTACCTGAGGTTTTTGGAGAGATACCTGAAGGTCAAATATCTCTGGATGGGTTGTGAGCATAGATATTTGGCTCCAGATTCAAAAAGCTAATGGAGTACCTACCCCTGGACCAATCAAATGTGTTTAGGCAGCTACAGTACTATGATTGGCCCAATTTGGGTCCATTTTGGATCTGTCGACTCTGGCCAGGGAGGTATGATCACAGAAGAACGTGGCAGTCCCTAAAGGATCCATATCGGTGAAATACGGGGAGGAAGAGGCCCCACTGGAAATGAGAGGTAGTTTTAGTAACCTAGAACCTAGAGGTGGTGCTAAGTAGAAATAAATGAACAAATCTCTAACACACGATGCCTGAATGACTTTTTTTTCCTACAATACCTGGTATCTCTCTGTGCTTCAGCAATCTTGTAGATGTACAAAAGGACATATAAATCCATGTAGGAGCATTTTGCCGTTCCATATTTTTGCTTCTTTGGGAAAACATTGAAACTAACATAATATGGAATTATTAATAAGTAGGAGCTTTGCACAAACCAGTGAGCTTTCTTTCATATAGAAAACGGATAAAATTAAATATCCAAGATAGAAATTTTAGCACTTTATAGCTACGTCCTTCACTAGTTCTAATGATGTCTAAATGTAGACCGAACAGCAAGAATGTGCACTGTTTTTTCCTAGAATGTGGGCTATGTTTGTCTTTATAAAATTCAGTGCTCATTGCAAGTGCTGTTTAAACCTTCTTAATAGGAATTATTTAATACAGCTTATGCTTGAAGACTGTGTGTCACTACCCACGCATTGCTATGCTTGTCCGATTAACTCTAGGTCAACTCACTGAATTGTAGTTTGAGCAAAGCTCAGATCTTCTCAAAGTGATCAAGCATGATTTCTTTAAAGGTAATTTAATCGACTTAGAGGAGAATTATCAATGTTCTCCAGGAATAGTGGAATAATTCATCAACAGAAGAAAATATTAATAAAAAGAACATTAGTTTTAGAACCAATTTAGACCTAATGGATGGTTTGAGTTGGAAATTCTACTTCCATTTGGCATCAATATTTCTACAGATAAGCATATGGCTTGGTGAAGGTGGAAATTTGAATGGTGTGGCTAATAGACTGGGAGACCTTGCAAGAAACAATAAAAAGAACTGGGTCCAGGGACCTAAGTCTTTTCTTGAGGCAAGACTACTGATTCTTTCAAGCAAACCTGTCACCAAAGATATATGCTCAGAATCAAATTAATGTTCAACATTTTGGAATGTTCACTGTGTGCTTTTCACTAAGCTAAGATAGATAGATAGATAGATAGATAAAAATGAAGAAGTCTCTATGTGCAAATACCTAGTGGTTTAGTGGAAAAGCTAGCTGGGTAAGGAGAAAGTTAGAGTGCAGTACAGTAAGCTTTATCAAAGAGGTATAAACAGTGTGCTATGGGAGCCAAGGAGTACTAGGATGAATTCTGCAGAGGGTACCAGGTATGGCTTTCCTCATGTGGTCACATTGACACTGCATCACGACGATCAGAAAATAATTCTGTGTGAGGAAAGGCAGGCAAAATAAAGGTTGTAACATGTGCAAGGGTGGGAGTCCTTGAATGGTTTTCCATCCAAAACTATTCAGGAAGTATAAATTTTAGTGTGACCAGAGTAACATCTAAATAGGCCAGTGCTATCCAGGAGAACTTTGCGAAATATTCTGTCTCTGTACTTTTCAACATGGCAGCCACTAGTCAAAATGGCTGTTGAACACTGGAAATGTGGACTAGCATGACTGGGGAACCGAATTTTTAATTTAATCTAATTTAATTTAAATATATGGGACTAGTGGCTAACACATTGGACAGAGCAGATATAGACCAAGTCTTCAGGCCTAGGTAATTATGGAAGAAGATAGGGAAGAAGGCTTGGGGTCATGGTGAGAAGTCTGTGTTTTGTTTTGTTTTAATCATTCTTTTTTAAAAATTTTTATTTATTTAAATTATTTATTTTCAGCTGCATTAGGTCTTCATTGCCGCGCGTGGGCTTTTCTTTAGTTGTGGCGAGCAGGGGCCACAGTTCTTTGCGGTGACCATGCTTCTCATTACGGTGGCTTCTCCTGTTGCAGAGCACGGGTGCAAGGGCTTCAGTAGTTGTGGCACACGGGCTCAGTAGTTGTGGCTCGTGGGCTCTGGAGTGCAGGCTCAGTAATTGTGGCGCATGGGCTTAGTTGCTCCACGGCATGTGGGATCTTCCCGGACCAGGGATCCAACCCATGTCTCCTGCATCAGCAAGTGGATTCTTAACCACTGCGCCACCAGGGAAGTCCCGAGAAGTCTGTGATTGAATAATGTGGTGCCTGATTCATTTATTTGGACGACAGCTCTGGCACCAGTGTGAAGAAAATGGATTACAGGGAGAAAGGATGGTGGCAAGCTGAGAGATAAGATGGGCCTGACAAGGGCATTGGCAGTGAGTCTGAAAGACGATGGGGACACGTTTCTTAAGTGTCATCAGTTAAAATTAGGTTACCAGCATCTATGGTAAATGAAGAGAATTGGTTGTAAAGGACTTGTGTGTCTTTAACTTGAGAAACTTAATTAATGCCAATACTTAATAGAAAAAGAAATGAAAGAGGGAGAGTAGCTTTTGTGGAAGAAAGAGTGAATTCAGTGTTTCAAATATTTAGTTAGGAGTGATAGATATTAGATCCTTGGAGTTTGTTAAATTTTAGAAAAAAAAAAGATGAAAATTCAAAGAAGTTGAATCATTTAAAATAAGATGGGGCTTCCCTGGTGGCGCAGTGGTTGAGAGTCCGCCTGCCGATGCAGGGGACACGGGTTCGTGCCCCGGTCCGGGAGGATCCCACATGCCGCAGAGCGGCTGGGCCCGTGAGCCATGGCCGCTGAGCCTGCGCATCCAGAGCCTGTGCTCCTCAACGGGAGAGGCCACAACAGTGAGAGGCCCGCGTACTGCAAAAAATAATAATAAAATAAAATAAGATGAAAATGTCTTTGGACCAAGACATACATAACCATCCTAAAGCCTTTATTAAATTGCTTTCTCTTTCATTCTGATTGAGGTATTATTTTATACCCAAGGAATCTTTAATAAATGAAACAAGTTTATGCATAGATTAGTGAGATGAAGAAAGGCCTGGGGAGTACAAGAGCCATCCTAGCACTGCCGGTTTTTTTGGTTTGTTTGTTTTGTTTTTTTTCTGGAAGCTTTGACAAAGTGAGAAAATTTGACTATTTTCTTAAATCTGTACAACCATTGTAGATAAGGGCCTTCTCCTGTATCATTTGCTCCTCTGTATATACAGACATCCATTTTAATTTTCCACCTATGTAAGTTGATTCTCTGAGTTATTTCCCCAAGTAGAGATGACTAGTTCTGTGGATTACATCTCTCCTTGTTCACCAGCAGTTTCTGGGTGGTAAGCACTAAACAAAATGTCCACCCTTCATCTTTGTGGATCCGTTCGCTCCTGAACTCTCGCTTCATTCCTTTTCCAAGCAGGTGGCTCCAATGGATGTAAAATGGGTTTCATAAAGTGAGTGATACCTACTGATGTTCATGACGTCAGTTTCTCTAGCAATCACTTGTTAAAGTTACACTTTACAAACAATAAACCACTTCTTTTGTGGCAATGACTTTCCTCCTTTCTGCTCTGCTATTTCAGGCAAAAGCTGTGCATTGCTTAAAGACTTCTATTTTCACTACTTAATGTGGTGCCCTTGGGCTTCCCTGGTGGCGCAGTGGTTGAGAGTCCGCCTGCCGATGCAGGGGACGCGGGTTCGTGCCCCGGTCCGGGAGGATCCCACGTGCCGCGGAGCGGCTGGGCCCGTGAGCCATGGCCGCTGAGCCTGCGCATCCGGAGCCTGTGCTCCGCGACGGGAGAGGCCACAGCAGTGAGAGGCCCAAAAGAAATGTGGTGCCCCTAAGGAAAACATACTGTTAACATGAACTTGGAAAACAGGCTTTCAACCCAGAGATGATTGTACACACTGTATATTAACCCTCCTTTGGCATGTTTATAGAGAAAGAAAGATAGATGTTGTCAGTATGAACTTTCTGTGGGTCAGTGATCTCTGTGGACCTAGGTTCTGTCATATTCCTCAGGACTGGGGTGAATCATCAGATAACAATTAGAGAGCAGGCTTTAAAATGGCAGATGTTTGATCATACCAAATGACAAACTTTGCTACTGAGAATCTTATTAAACTTTGTGTCTTTCTGTCCTTTGACAGTGTGTCCATTAGCATCAGGGACATTCTCTGATTGCAATTCCAAATCATGTGCCAAAGAGAAAGAGAGGAAAGTACCAAGTTTGAAACCTTTCCGGAAAGCCGACTGGCCCTCTGGATAAGCAGATGCATACCTAGTACGGGACGTGTGTGCCGGGAAAGAGGAACAACTAAACTCAACCAAATGGTGATGAGAGCAATTTATCTATAGGAGAAGTTGGACTTTATTTTCTCATCCTTCATGTATTTGTGTAATAGTACTAAGAAGAGCTAACATTCATTGAGCCATGTAGCAAGGGCTCTGCTTGAATAAAAAACTGCCTCCTTAAATCAACTCCGTGAAGTAGATGCCAGTATTAACCTTGGCTTTTGTAATGAGGAAACTGACATGCATGAGGTTGTGACTTACTAGGTCACATAGTCAGTAAACGGTGGTGCTGTCTCTGGGGCACAAGTCACTATTACCTTAACAGTCTAAGTGTCTAGTTTCCAAATTACTTTTACAGCTTTTTAAAAATATATTAGTTTAGTATGCACAGGTATCAGATTCTCATCCATATTACTTTTGTTCTTTAAACATGCATCTGCTTCTGTAAATATATTAGTAAAATGAATGTGAGAATGGAGGCATCTGAAATTCAGCAAGCACCATTCTCCCAAATTCTGAGACTGGAGAATCTGTAGAAAGAACACTACAGTTGGAAATAGTTTTAACTTTCAAATGTCCCACTTCAACTCAGTATCCATTTCATCCAGATTCAGTTTGGAAGTGAGGATTTCTTTTATAGAAGGTAAGCAGCACATGTACATCCACCTAACAATAAAGCTTGAAATCTTCCAGTGCTTTCAAACACACCATGGGATCTCCAGCTAAAGCTTTAATACTTGCTTTTTCTAAAAGAAGAAATCTTGTGGTTAAAGATTCTTTGATGGTAGAAACTTGTTTTAACAATGGTAAATCCAAGACTAATTGAATGCCTTTTTCCTTATTTTGTAAGTGGGTTAGAGAATGAATGCAGTCATATAGGAAGTTTTCTAGAGTAAGAATGACAAGTAGAGTGGATGAATCCTGAATTTTGTATGACTAGGATGGTGTTGATAATGTATGTTAGAATGTTATTTTGCCATATGTAATTTCATTTTTTTTTTTACATCTTTATTGGAGTATAACTGCTTTACAGTGGTGTTAGTTTCTGCTTTATAACAAAGTGAATCAATTATACATATACATGTGTTCCCATAACTCCTCCCTCTTGCGTCTCCCTCCCTCTCACCCTCCCCATCCCACCCATCCAGGTGGTCACAAAGCACTGAGCTGATCTCCCTGTGCTATGCGGCTGCTTTCCACTAGCTATCTGTTTTACGTTTGGTAGTGTACATAGGTCCATGCCACTCTCTCACTTTATCACAGCTTACCCTTCCCCTCCCCATATCCTCAAGTCCATTCTCTAGTAGGTCTGTGTCTTTATTCCCGTCTTGCCCCTAGGTTCTTCACGACATTTCATTTTTTCTTAGATTCCATATATATGTGCTAGCATACGGTATTTGTCTTTCTCTCTCTGACTTACTTCACTCGGTATGGCAGACTCTAGGTCCATCCACCTCACTACAAATAACTCCATTTCGTTTCTTTTTATGGCTGAGTAATATTCCATTGTATATATGTGCCACATCTTCTTTATCCATTCATCCGATGATGGACACTTCGGTTGTTTCCATCTCCTGGCTATTGTAAATAGAGCTGCAATGAACATTTTGGTACATGACTCTTTTTGGATTAT